>PVHP010025045.1:0-25902 GCA_004024765.1 Zapus hudsonius
TTTCCTTTCAGCTGAGTAGAGTTCCATCGTATAAATATACCACAGTTTCGCTGTCCATTCCTCCATAGATGGGCATTTGGGCTGATTCCAGTTCTTGGCTATTATGAATTGAGCTGCTATAAATATAGTTGTACAAAATTTTCTGCATCGAGATGTGGCATCCTGCGGGTAGATGCCTAGTAGAGGGATAGCTGGGTCCGAAAACTAATGAAATTTTATTGCGCTTGAAAGACTCATTCAAAATTTGAATTTGTATGAATAGGATAAGTTTGGTGGCATTTAATTTTAAGAATAAAGGATAATTTTAATATCAACATCTTAGGTTTAGATATACTCTTTTATGGCTTCAAGGTTATATGAATTTATTAATATCCATGAAATCCCATTATTTTTTCTCTATTCATTATTTGGTTCTTTTTAGTGATTTTTTTTGTCTAGCATAAAAATAATGGGTTTCATTCTCCATTTTCAAACATACTTGTCACAATGATTTCTTCTAATTTACTCTTCCTTGAGAGATACATAGTCTATAAATTCAAATTTTTATAAGTGCTATTTACTTTAGCAATAAATATGATATACAACAAGTTTGAATTAGTACATTTCAAATAATTCATTCATTACTAAACAGCAATTACTGTAAGAGTAGATTATGGTAAAGTACCAACCAAAGAGAGAAAGAAGTATGTAGGCATTATTTAAAATATTGCTTTAGTTAGTCTTTATGAATACTGCTCAAATATTTTGCAGTAAAATGCTTTGCCAATTAAATATCATAGTCCTGAATGGCTCCAGTATTTTACAGAAAGAAAGCATTTTTAATGTACATGTGAGAATTTGTCAGTTTGCATTGTGTATATTAAATTAACTTTGCAATGTATATTGTATATGTATATATATATATGTATATGTATATGTATATTGTATATGTATGTATATGTATATGTATATTGTGTATATTAAATTAACTTTGCAATGGTCTAAGCAAAATTATGGGTTTTTATTACACCAAGACATTACTAATGTCATGGTAAAAATACATTAAATAGTGCAAATGGTGGAATTTACTAAACCTAGCCCACAATGGGCATATTGACTTGTTTCAAAAAAAAAATCAAAATTCCCTAGAGTGATATGTATTAGACTAAATTTTTACCTACACTTAAGGACACTATATACATTAAATTTTATCCCCAAATATTGAGTATATGATATAATGTTCTTTATTTATACACTGCAAATCAAACAATGATAACAGGAACCATATTAAATTTACAGCAAATTTAAGTACTTTGAAGCCAAAACATAAATATATAAAAGATTCATTGAATGTACAAAAGAAAATTCATTTCAGTTTAAAATGCTTTAATGAGCACTACTTGTTTGTTTTCTTAGTGTTTCTTTGAAGAGGCAACTTTCTCACAGGGTCAATCATAAGGTATGGAAATATTTTGTTTTTTGATTCTTCTGAATGAAAATGTTCTTTGCCTATTTTGCTTGAATTTCATGTTAAAATATTAAGAAAAAATGGCTACCATTCCCTATATTTATCATAGCATTGTTTCACAAGAAGGCAACTAGACATATTCAGAAACTAGAATGGATCTTATAAATAAAGGTATAAACTTGTTATCTGATTTTTGCCTTGTCCTGTGTCAGGATGTTAATTTTATAGATCTGTCTCAACATTTTCAATTGACGATGTGAATAGCCAGTTCATCAAAGTCATTTTCTTTATTTTCCATCAGAGAAAAAGTAGATGCTACATTCATGAATAATTCAAAATTGCTTTTGCGATGATGATGAAAATAAAACATAAAATACTACTTTGCAGATCTATATTTTTAGCTAATTTTGGGGCATTAGTTATTCACAAGTTATTTTTAAAATCTGTTAAAATTTCATAAAATAACATTTCCTTGAAATGGGTTTTGAATCACCAGTCATGCTTTTGAGATACTCATCAAAATTTGTCATAAAATAAATAAAATGTATAGAAAAATATATATTTAGTGAGTTCAGAAGTTGATCATTATTGAAGTAAGAGAAACTTTTTAGTTGACTTCATGAACTCAATAGAACTAGGAAATCTCCAGATGATAGAAATATACTAGTCACTTCATAACCTTGCTTTGGTTCAAATAACTTAAGAATCATGACCTGGCAGTATATAAAATAAAATTCCTTACACTGAATTATAAAAGCATGTTTTTGGAACATTTCCATTAATTTATTCTTTATGTTAGCCAACCATTTGGAATACATTTTTTCATATTTATCTACCCCGCTTTGTATGATGTTACTGAGGGGCTATGACTCTGGATATTCTCCTCCATCATGGCTCTTACAATCTTTCCTCCCCCTCTTCAGCTCAGTTCCCTAAGTCATGGTGGGTGAGTATTAAGGCTGCTTTGTTCTTGAGGTCTTATTGGGTCTCTGTACTTCTGCTTTTGGTTGTGTTGAAAATCTCTGGTGTCTGTCTGTCTGGCTCATCGGGGGTTGACTGATTGGCTGTGGTTATAGGTCTCTTGCTTAGCCCACCACTCTCTGCAGGGTTCCTCATCTCTTGCCAGGATGTCAGCTATTGGTCTGTGGTTCATTGCTAGGGTTGGAGGAGCCACAGCTCTCTCATTGGCTTCTGAAAAATACAAACAGTATCTCCATCAGAGAGTGAGATCAGTATAGGTTACCTGAGATATACATTTCTGAATTGGCTAGACTCTATTGTTAGAAGCCTCTTTGTAAATCACTTGTACAGTGAATTTCTCTTTGGGGGCCCAAAATTCTGGTTCACGGTGCATTTTGCCCTGTGCCCCCAGTTCCAGTTAAGGGCTCCGCATCAGTGAGTGGATTACTTGGCAGAATTAAAAGCTGTTGATTGCCTCCCACAGGCTTAGGCTCCTCCATTGCACAAGCATGGTTTGCTGCTGTTTCCCCGTAGGCAGTGTGTTCAGCCTACTTCTGGTGGCAGACTGTATTTCATATCAGTGGTCTCTGTTTACTCCAGCTGTCTATTTTCATTTGTTGTGAAAAATTGTTTCATATTTAAAATGTAATTAATTAATTATCTATTTATTGGTTTGTTTTTTTGCATATGTGAGTGTATATATGCTTGGGTTTTCCATGATCTATAACCAAGGCAGATATATGTGCCACTTAGAATCCTGTTTTACATGAATGTTTGGAAACTGGAAATATATATAATTATGTAGATGAATTACAATGTTAAAACTATAGTAATAAACATCTTTTAATGTACATCTTATACATTACAAAGAAACACTTGACATTCAAGCCACCTTCTTCCATAACCTCTTCTTTTGATTTAACCAGAATTTTAGAATTCATATTTGAAAAAGTCAAGAAAACACAAAATACACTTAGCTAGCAGAGGTGACACAATCAGGAAGAGAATTTGTATATAAAATACCCATCTGAAACAATTTTCACACCTGGTAGAAAAGTTTATTTTGTTAATTTTATTTATTTTTGCTTAGGTAAGTTTAGTATCTGCATGAGAAGTCATAGAACCATGTGAGGGTGAATGTGTATGTTTGTGTGGGGAGTAGAGTTTGAGTGTTTTTTAAAAAAATATCTTTATTATCAATAATTAAATACATTATATGAGCAAATCTTGTGATGGTACCACCATTTCCCTTCTGGAAATGGTGACCTTCCTCATTGTGCATACTGGATCTATCCTTGAGATAGGTGGTTATGAACTGCACCAGAGGTAGCCAGTTTTTTTTTTTTTTTTCCCAAATGTATGTTCTCGCTGAAGGGGATCAATGTCTCTGGATATACTCCCCCACCATGGCTCTTACATTCTTTCCACCCCCCTCTTCCACTCAGTTCCTTAGTCATAGTGGGTGAGTTTTAAGACTGCTTTATTATTGAGATCTTAAGTGTCTCTGACTTCAGTTTGGGTTGTGTTGGGTATCTTTGATGTCTGTATTCACTGACCTTTCATAGGTTATCTGGCTTGGTTTGGTGATTGGTCTGTTTATCTCATCACTTTCTCATAGGTTTTATTTGGACCCTATATGATAGGCCAGGGGTGGTTTGTCTCCTTCCACATTATCAGCCATTATCTCATGTCTTATTGGAATTGGGTTGTCCATGTTTCTTGCTGTCTTCTGAAAACTACAAACAGAATCTCCATCAGAGATTGAGATCAGTATAAGTTAAATGAGATGCACATTTCTATTTTGGAAAGATTCTAATGGGTATAGCCTCTCTGTAGCTCTCTGGTAGCAGGAATTTCCCCTGTTTCTTTGTCCCCATAGGATTTTACCATGGATCCCAGTTTCAGTTAAGGGTTCCTTGTCACTGAGCAGATCACTTAGCCAATCAGTAAGTCAATAATTACCCACATAAGTTTAGTGCCGCTATGGCACAGATGAGCACTTCTTGAATTGCTGGTCTCTTCCATAGAGCAGTGTGTTCAGCATTCTTGTGACAACTATCTGAATTGTGTATCAGTGGTCTCTGCTTTTCCCAAATATTATTGACCAATTTCCCCTGGCAGCTCATGCAACGCCTTCCAGTTCTACACATGCTACCATCTGGAAGCTGGTTATCATTCAGGATCTAGCAGAGTCTCTCAGTGTTGTATGACAAAAATCTGTTGTTTCTTCAGCAGTAGGCTCATACCTTTGGCCTTGGTCAGATATTCAAGACTTTGACAAAGATCTGTGTTGTTTTTGGGACCTAATGGGTCTCTGGTCAACAGCTTTGTGTGGGAAGGAAACTTTAGCTACTCAAGACCTTATATTTTGAGTCACGGTTTCATGCTAAACTGAGAGCTCAAAGATTTGTTTAGGCTAGCTGGTCACTAAGCTCCAATGATTGTCCAGTCTACATTGCCTCATTCTTGGATTACATGCCTACAACAATGGGCTAGTTTTTAGATTAATACTGTGGAACTGAAGTCAGTTACTCATGTGCAAACAATTTAACCACTGATCCACCACTCCACATCCAAGCAAATTATGTTTATGTCAATTAACAGTCATATTTTACTCTGACATGTGAGACTATGCTTCCTTGTATCTGGTATGTATAATAATATGTGATTATGTAATCAGCACATAAAATTTAGTATCTTTTGGAACATGTTACTAATTTTCTAGTCTCTTACATACAGATTATTTAAATATATCTGCCAATAAATACTAACTAGAAATGAGAATTTGAAAGTATATGAACAAATGATTACCTGATTTCCTTGTGGGTTAGCCTTGGGGCCAGCCTTCCAAATCTACAAACCAGTCTGGTCTCCATTTAGACACCTGAAGAGGTCACTATAAAGTTGGCACATCCTTCCCTCTCTCTTTTAGGGTTGCTAGGTGTGTGAGTGTTCAGGCTTTTATCCTGTGCTGCTAGGATCCATGGAAGCTTGGCACCTCCCTGGGTGGGGGTGGGAGAGCATAATACAGTCTCTTAACCTAATTTTTTTTTGCTTGCTTCTGTTTTATAGTTGGGGATAACTTCTCACTTGAGTTACATGAATAATTTTCCTCTGAATCTGAATCTACCACATGTGTATTTCCCTTCCACTCCGGATCTACCATGTGGGTGCTTTCACTAACACTAGGTCTGATACCTGTTGTCTAAACTCTGGGTATCCATAGATACAGTGCTCTTTTCTCCTTAAGAACTTTCATCTGGATTTCTTGGTCTCTGCTTTGAAGCTTTCTCACTTTGCTCTCTAACTTCCCTTAGGGAAAGCAAAAGGCCAATGCCATGTGTGTTCCTTCTATGAATATTTTCCTTCAGCTATTCTTCCCACAGCTCTGTTTGCTCTCTAATTTCCCTCCATAGGAGAGCACAGGGTGATGACATGTGCGTTTCTCCCCAAGTCTCAACACACAAGCTCCTAGATTCTACCTTATACGGGCTGATATTCTCCTCTGATCTCCCTTGGAAGTTTTCAGTTTCTTTTTCATTTGTTGTTGTTGTTATTGTTTTGCTCTAACCAAGGCTGACTTGGAATTCACTATGTATTCTCAGGCTGGCCTTAAACTTACAGCTATCCTCCTACCTCTGTAAACATTATAAATTGCTTTCCACTTGCTTTGGCTCTACTCTCGTCCTCCCTTGGAAGCCTCAGTTTCTTTTATAAATGTCACATGTTCATGGCTCTATTCTAAAGTCTCTTTAAATGACTCAGTTTCTCTTAAATGATGTAATATGCTCCACATGTTTACAGCTTTACTTCAGCTTTCCACTAAAACTTGGATTTTTCTTAAATAAACCTTATCAAAAATATAGTGTTTTTAGCAAAAGAGTCTGTTTTGGCCTTCCTTCCTAGATCCAAATCCCCCTTAAATGAATTCCACAATTTGTGATTTCTTCCTAAATAAATTTCACAATTCATCATTTATTCTTTTTGATTTAGTCTTTAGGACAGAACCCAAACTTGGGCTTCATAATTCTAGGAGATCCCTTCTAACCCCCTAAATTCCACATTTCTGCTACCAAGACTCTGCACTTACAGAGGAAAAATTAACATGGATTTAAATGCCCTTCTATTTGTTTCTCTCCTTTCTTAGTTTTTGAGGGTAAGGAGCTCTGCTCAATTATGAGTAGTCATAGAAAAATACTACAGAAATAAAAATATCCAGGTCACTGGTGTAAGAAGAATATTTCTGGATATCTTATATGCTAGTGTTTCCCCAAACAATGATTAACACTGTATTTATTACTTACAAAATTGTTGCAGAACAGAAAATAAAAATCAAACATTATCAGAACATTTTCACAGGTAACTGATAGATGATTCAGTATCCTTGAGCACATATGTAAATTAGGCATCAAGTTAGGAGGCTTGGATTGGATATTTTGAATATATGCTGGGCTGATGAGTTAGATAGAAAATTCTTGGGCAACTGACATCTTGATTAGTCATCATAAATCCAGGCTTGATTTTTTTTGGGGTGGGGGATTTTTCATTCTATGAATCTACTTTAAGAAAAAATGTGTGTGTAAATACATATACACAGATAGACAGGCAAATATAGACAGAAAGATAGATACATAGATAGGTAAAAATAAAACAACATGAAAAAACTCAGTGTCTGAATTTATGGGGTCTCTCAGGCCATACAGACAACTTGTTATTCATTTTTCGAAGGCTGAAACTTTGATGAGATGACTGTAGAATAGAGACTAACGTTACACCAATCCTTTAAGTCTTCATATTAATATTCATATAATAATATATTAACTCACAGTGTTCATCCTTTTGGTTTATTTAGATTTTTGCTCATTGTTTCCTTGTGTATAAAATGGAGCAGATGAAAGTTTTTCCTGTATTATGTTGCTTTCACAAGGCTGTGAGATCACATATCCTTTTGAACACTGAGAGGTTCACAATCTTAATCCAATAGGATGTGGAGGAGGACAAACAACACATGGTAAGCACAAACAATTCAGAAACTTTCTCTTCAGTTTGTTTATTTCACTGCCATACTCTCTACTGGGCAGTGCTTTGTCTTTCCAAATGCTCTTGTTTGCCAACTTCTTAACTGTGACTATTATTTGTAGTAAGAACTCTCCAGACTGTCTGTTTCTCAGCTCTCTGGCTGTATTTGCTCATGCAATCTATTAATTATGCCTATTAAAGCATTATTGTGCTCTGAGTGTACCATTTCCCTTTCAAACTTGTTTAGAGTACATTTGTAGACTGAGGCATCTGACCTATTGATTATTTTCCTGTTTCTTGACATATTAATTCTACTATTACTGCAAATGCACTTTTCCTACTCTTTTCAGTGTCCACTCTGTGGAAGGGTCATGCGGAGCCACTAACAGGCCATTGTGCTATAAATAGTGTTGTGAAGAGCTAAAAGGTCACTGTCACTAGAGTAATCAAGTGAACCTGCAGGAGTCCTAAGCAGCTAATACCATATTAATTGCCAAATGAGTGCTTACTCAAACAATAGATTATGTAGATTCTCTTTTCCCATTTTTTTCATCTACATGACACAATGCTGACAAGAAATATAATGTAAAGGATAACAGGCAAAGCCATTCCACATTTATCAAAATGACAATATTGTTAAGGTAGCAATAAAAGGGGAGGGAAAAGAATGAGAAGTGTGCACAATAACTTTCACCAAAAGTCATATCTAGTAAGTTCATAAATTTGTGAAATAATCTCATCATCACAAGAAGTCATTGTATGAGGCAAAGGTCTCAGAAACAAAGCTGAGGTGAGCTAGAAGATAGAGGGAGAGAGACGGAAGGGGCAAGAAAGGCAGGGACAGAGTGAGTTTGCCAGCTGGCTTTTGTGCCTGTCGTGCAAACAAGTCTATAGACTATTATTAGGGTAGTCATCCACAGGAGGCTGGAAATTTAATAAAAGTGGATGGTGTGGTCTTGAATTGAGACTCTGCTCAGATAAGCTAGAAAGACCAGAGCTCCTGCAGTTCCTTTATGATTCATTATTGAGGGAGATTTTGTTTCCATTGGTGAACCTAAGTGCCTAAGACATTCAAGCATCTGAACAAAGCCCACACAGGGAGATGGTTCACTTAAAGTTAATTATCAGTCAAATTTACAAATTCGTCCACAAACAATCTCTAGTTTTTAACCAAAGAAATTTGCACCAAAAATGGCGAGCACATAAAAATTATCATGGATACCTTTAAAAGTTAGACATTTTTTCCAAGAATTAGCTTACTAAATGACTACCCTTTCAGATTTTAATAAATCTTAATAGAACATCTTCAATTGAGAAAATAAATTGTTGCTATTGAATATCCTGAATAAAGTTCAGTTAACACTCGAAGAAGAGGCCCAGAAAGATGACTCAGTGTATATGAATACTTGCTTCAGAAGCATGTGCACCTGTGTCTGATCCCTGCCTCTTATCTGTATAGCTGACTCTGATAATTTCCCTGGACCTCCGCAGGTGAGTACACGTGGCATATACATTTTAACACACACACACACACACACACACACACACACACACACACACACACACACACACACATAACTAATCACAGATTCCACATATTTTATATACATGAAAAACGAAACAGTAAGGTAGTCTAGTTTAATTTCATAAACTTTTACACCCACAGAAAATGTGTTTTTATGTTCTCATGTTCGCTTCTTTGGAGTTTAAGTACCAGTTGTTTAAATGATGTATAGTTTTTTTTTTAAATTTAATATTTATTGTCCATAATGAGTTACATTATTAAGTGGGCAAACCATGCGTTGTTATCCCGACTTCCCCAATTCCCCCCCTCCCCATCCCTGATCAGTTGTATATCCTCCTTCGTGGGCTGTCTGTATTAGTCCTTGTGGCAAGGGATCCTGTATATCTTAGTACTCATCCTGGTCTTCCTGGCCCAATTCAGTTGTTACTGATGGGTGCTATGCCTCTGGACCGTCTCCCCCACCACGGCTCTCACAATCTTTCCGCCCCCTCTTCCGCTCAGTTCCCTGAGTCGTGATGTATAGTTTTTAACTGCAGTTTTGTGTTTTCTCACTACCTTTTTCTTTCAAATAATTTTGCATAGAAAATCACAGAACTCTAGAAGCACATGATAGTCTTGATGAAACCTCTCAGATGGTGACTACAGAAAAAGAGCATTGATGCTTTGGTCTAATTCACCATGTATAATCTTTAGTGCAACAAACAATACACATTAAAAGCCTTTTTTTCTCCTAAACTTTCATGCTTATTTCATTCAAGGAACCCAAGGCTCTTTCAAATTTAAGGTCAAAATAGCTTCTGAATTAATATTAATTCAAAAGGTGTTGATATTTAATTAACAAAACGAATCTTGGGGGACTGAAGCAGAAATATTGTGAAACACAGAAAGGAAGATGCACATATGGATAGATGTATTGTATATTCAATTTTTCAAAAATGTATTTTAATTTATTTTGGTGACTTTTAAATGAAAATTATGTATTTTTATATTGCCTCTCCCCGCCCCCATTCTCCTAAGGGCTCTCCTCAGTTGGGTCATTGGTATTCATTATGGGGTCCTGAAAGTCTCAGTCACTCTCAGTGGTGGTGGTCAGGGGATGGTGCTTCAGGATATTCCCACCTACCCTAAGGCTCTTATAATCTTTCTGCCCCTTCTACAATATTCCATGAGCCTTGGTGAGCATTAATACAAATTTCTTTTAGTGTTGAATCCTCTGTATTTCTGTTTCCATGAGGTTTGAGTGATCACAGAATCTGTCTTCATCTCCCTGGAATTGGTTGTTGGGTTTTTAATGAATACAGTACTTGTATAATGGCTTTTTCTGCAATGATTCTTGGACACAGGCAGATGTGGTAGAGGTGACCTATTTTGTGGTGGGAGACCTTTTCTTATTGTTTTGATGTATTCTGAATCTCCCCAGTATTCTAAACTATCTGTGAAAGAGATTCTCCAAACATAAGCGAGAACAGCTTAGAGTAAAGGGAATAGGCATAGTTATTTGTGTATGCTTACACTCTTCATTGTCAAGGAGCAGTAGAGGTTTATTCTGGAGTCTAATGGTTTTTTATCCATAGGAATATGGCTTGATTCCTAGTACCAAGTATGATGTCTCCTTGGTTGAGTGGGCCCCGTACACATTCCAAGAACAGTTGGTTATTCACATAAGCTGTGTTCCACTACTGAAAATGAGGGCAATTCTTGTCCTCTTGTTGAATTTGTATCTTCCAGGATTTCCTTCTTATTCATGCTGTTGGCTACTGTTGTCCCAAGCAGTTCACATAGCACTTTCCAGAACTATGAGGGATAGTTCAAGAAGAGACTGGTTGCCCTCAGTTCAAGCATAGTCTCTTGACATCCTGTGACTTTCAGCTGTGGTACCTTCAATAATGGGGTCTTACCTTTAATCTTTGGCAGGTAACCAAGTGCTTTGACCATGGCTTGCATTATTTTGGGGATCTCTCATATCTCCCTTAACAAGACCTCTGGCCCTGGGATTAACTAGCCAAAGCATATTGTTTAAGGGTTAAGCTTTTCCACTATCTATGGAGGAGTACTTGTGCTTAGGTCTTTTCTTATGATTTTGAGGGTGATTTCTTATGGAATGTGATCTGGGAGGAAGGTTTCAATGGTACTGATTTATGGTGACATTCGTTTTGTGTAGTTATCCTGAACCCCTTATCAGTCAAAGACCTTAGTTATCATTGTTCTTCAAAGTAACCAGGGCCTGGAGTCAGCACAGATGCCAATCAACAAAAGAGTGGTTAATGAAGACATGTCACATATAGAGGATGAAATTCTACTCAGCAGTAAAGAAAAATGAAATAATGAAATTTTTAGAAAAATGGATGAACTTGGGGAAAATTTATACCAAGCAAAGTCACACAGGCTCAGAAAGACAAATATGAGATGTACTTTCTCAAATGCGGTTTCTAACCAGGAACATTTTCAGTTTTTGTAAGTGCTAGGAAGCTTCAAAAGCATTGATAAGGACCAAGGATGAAGAAAGGAAGGGGGTTATAGGTAGGAATGAGAGGAAGAGATTCTCAACAAATAAGATGTGGGTCAGGAAAAAGAAAGAAAGAAAGATGCAAATTTATATTAATTTTTAATGAAATGACTAATAAATACACTCATCTTAGGGTTAAAGATAATTCAGTGTAATCAACGTCTTACTAATTGGCTATAATATCCACTCGGTGACAAGGAGCCCTTAAATGGAAGTTGGATCCATGGCAATATCCTACAGGGACCAAGAACTGGGGCTCCAAGGGGAAATTCCCACTACCAGAGAGCTACAGAGAGGCTACACCCATTAGGAGCTAGCCAAAATAGCAATGTCTCATTTAACTTATATTGATATCACTCTTTTTTATTTTTTTAAATATTTTATTTATTCATTTTCAAGGAGAGAGAGAGAGAGAGAGAGAGAGAGAGAGAGAGAGAGAGAGAGAGAGAGAGAGAGAGAGAGAACACTAGGGCCACCACCTTGTGGGTCTGGCCCATGTGGGTCCTGGGGAATTGAACCTGGGGCCTTAGGCACTGGAGGCAAGTGCCTTACCCGCTGAGCCATCTCTCCAGCCCTGATATCACTCTTTGATGGAGATTCTGTTTGTATTTTACAGAAGGCAGTGAGAGAGCCGGGGACAACTCAATTCCACCAACAAGATATTGGATGATGGCTTATAATCCTGGCAGGAGTCAAACCACACCTGGCCTTCACACAGAGCCCAAATGAAACCTATGAGCAAGTGACTAGACAAATGAGACCAGTCTGATAACCCATGAAATGTCAATGGAGACAGATACAACTACACCCAACACAACCCAGTACAAAGATCCAGAGATACTTAAGATATCAACATTAAAGCAGACTCAAAAATCACCCACTGAGACTCAGAGAACTGAGTGGAACAGGGGACAGAGAGATTGGTGAGGATTATATCCAGAGATATTGCCCCGCTCAGCAACAGTACACAAGGGGAAAAAAAAAAGAGAAAGAAAAACTGGCTTCCTCTGGTGCATTTCACAACCCTGTAACCTATGGACAGATTCAGTGTGTACACTGAGGAAGTGCCCCAATGGGTAGGGAGGGGACAGAGAGGAGGGAAATGAGGACACCATCACAAGATTTGCTCATACAATATATATATTTTTTCATAATAAAGATATAAAAATTGAGAAAAGAAAACTCAGATAATTAATGGCAATCCTTCAATTTTCCTTTCATACACTAGTGGCAGAAACAACTGTGCATAAAAATGTAATTTAGATACTGTAAGTAATTTGCATCTCCAGGACCCTAAGTCCAAGTGAGTGAGGGTAAGCCTTGATAGAGAGCATCTGATTGCATGTCATTGGCGATAGCTTTTCCAATTGTCATGACTCAGTGTTTTCTAGTGAAGGCAGAAATAGCTCTGAGGTTAATCTTCCATATCAGAATAAAATGAGCAGCCACCTGCTCTAATGGCTTCTCACTGCTAGGAACGGCTGTCGGGCCAGAGGAGCAGCTGGAGGAGGGACAGCATCCTGGTGCCAGCGGTGTGTTTACCTAACACTGCTGCAGCATTTAGATGGCATCCATCACTGTCTTCTGACTACAAAGCGATGGATTTCCACTCCAAATACGCAGAGAATGTTCCTCTCTTTCCAATATTTAGAAATAGTCTGTAATTAATTTTGTAATATCTTAAGGGTTAGGTAGTTTAGATTTGTAGCTCTAGAACAATACATTTATATTTTTCTGCTTGCATTATTCCATGTGTATAGAATTTTCACTATTTTATGATGTTTAAATAGCTTAGAAACAATGATTGCCATAGATGCTCTTCTTAAGATTATCTAACTAGTCTGCTCTGTTATTGGATGGTGTGCATTGTATTTTAATGAACTCACATGTAGGTATCTTTCTGAATATTACATAGGAATTTAACCTACCAAAAAGTTTGTTTTTCATAATTATTAATGTAAAGTCATACAATGAACATTGCTTTGTAGAAATTTTTAATGTTTGCAATTTACTCACAAAGAATGAAAACAGCTGTAAATGTGTATAATGACTAATGCTTAGTTTAATTTCTATCTTTTTTTCTAATAAGAAAATAACAAATTATTATTAATATTATTCTGTTTTGGTAAAAATAATTTAAAAACTCCATTCATTTAGAAAACTAACCATTCTCTAGCATGCAGGTTTTATCTAAAAATTCATTGTAATGTATTTTTAACACTTTAACTCATTAAATATTTTAATTAATTAATTAACTAATTAATTAATTTGCAAGGAAAGGGGTGGGAAGAATGGGTGTGCCAGGGCCTCTAGCCACTGCAAATCAACACAAGATGCACATACCCCTTTGTGCATCTGGTATTACATGGTCACTGGTGAATTGGACCCTTGTCATTAGGCTTTGCAAGCAAGAGACTTAATTGCTGAGCCATCTCTGTACCCCTTATCTGTTATTTTTAACATCACACTATTTTAACTTGAGTAAATTTAATAAAGTAACTCTTTTCTCATAGTCTTTCTTTTTAATTTGTGAGTAGCAATAAAAATACATCCATGAATAGTATATTTTATGCTCTAACATTTCTATCTATATGTTTTATTTTAGGCTATAAATAGGATTATAGATATTAATTTTTTAAAAAAAATTCAATAGTAGTGTCTTTATGAGATTTAATATTTTTTTTTGTTTTTTTTCGAGGTAGGGTCTCACTCTAGGTCAGGTTGACCTGGAATTCACTGGAGTCTCAGGCTGGCCTTGAACTCACAGCGATTCTCTGCCTCCCAAGTGCTGGGATTAAAGGTGTTCACCACCACGCCCAGCTAAAATTTAATAATTTGAAAATTAGTATTCATTTACCATATTTGTTTCTCTGCCCCTTCTTCTCTTATCCTTCCCACTCCATAATACCTGTTATTTTCTTTATTTTGAACATTGACTCACCCTTCTCTTTATTAATTTTTTAGGAAAACAACTCAAATGCTTATAATTATTTTATGTTTTTAGTTGCCATACAGAGACTTAGGTCTTATTCATTCATTAATGGCCTATGATATTATTATACATTGTATCTTAAATGCATTCTTATGACACTTTTAATGTGTGCTTCATAATATAAAGGCATATTCTTAATGCCAGATGTTGTCTATTTTAGTAATATTTTTCAAAATAAATTATTTGATTTTTAAACCCTTTAGCAGCCTATAATTCTTGAAGCTAAGACTCACTGGTCCTTTCCACACTAGCAAACTTACTTCTAATAATGTCATTGGGTGGTTTACTCAAGTTGATCTTCAAAATGACTTTAGTACTTTAAAACAGCATATCTCATTCAGTGGTTGAAAACATTTTTCTATTAATTTTTAGTTTTCTAAATTTCATATTCTCAGTTTTTGCTTCATTTTATTCTTTTCATATGCATATATTCCCAGATGTTTCTCATTTTGGTTCCTGTTTGGTAGCTGCTGTTCATTCTTCTTGATTGTTGTGAATGGTGAGAGTCATTCTTCCTTCAAGATCTTGATACTTTTCAGATTTACTATTGAATCATTGTGCAGCTTGGATTTTCTTGTCTGCCACTTTTGAAGATTATATATATATATATATATATATATATATATATATATATATATATATATATATATTACTAAAGAGAAAGTGATAGACAGAGAAAGAAAGAGAAACAGAGAGAGAGTGAGAGGAGGGCGAGAGAGAGTATGAGAGAATAAAAGTGTGTATGGGCATGCCAGGGCCTATTGTCACTGCAAAAGAACTCCAGACACATGTACCACTTTGTGCATCTGGATCCTGGGGACTGCAATTCAGGATCACAGGCTTTATGAGCACACAATTTTAACCAGTAGGCTATTTCCTCAGCTTCAACTGGTTTTTACATATGGTGAATATATTTGTTTCAAGTCATTTTAAAATTTAAGGAAAATTATTAAGACTGTATTTGCTAATAGCCATGAATTATACTTTATTTAGTGTTTCAGTAATTGTCTTTTTAGGAAGATAACTAAGTTTTTGGAAGATAAAAACGTGTGGAGCCAGAGGGAGCTAGTCAGTATCTGTGCTTAAACTCCCGTATTACCAGAATTCTTGATATAACTGGATAATTTGTTAACCTGAATCATAGCTTTCAAAAGTACTTTAAGTTCTTTATCAAATTCTGTCAGCTGTAGGGTCTATTTATAGCTTTGTTGTTATTGTTGTTGTTGTTTCTGTTGTTTTCTTTTATTTTCTTTAGCATTCTCCCAGAAATTTTAGTTAGGTATGGTCAGACATTAATTAAGTCAAAAAACAAAAAAAGTGGGTTTATTGTACAGAAAATCTATATGTTTAAAAGACAAATCCCATAATATTTTACTTACATGTATGTTTTATGGGGAATGATCTTTAGTTATCCAATGCTGAGTGTCATTAATGCCTTTTGTTCAAACGGGAGGGTTGCCATCTTTGGGATGGCTGATGGACAGTTTGAGTATCTGGTTGTCTTAGTAGAATCTGGAGTTTCTGAGGGAGGCTGCTATGTGGAATGCAGCATGTGAATGTGGAGGTTCATTTTCAATAAATGAGTTAAAATTTTCACCTTTTATTTGAAGAACTTAGTGTGGTGAGTCTCCACATCATGAAGTGTGTATTCTAGAACTAGGATTTATGAGGAAATTGAAAATTCACAGAAATCTAATTATTGTGTTTATTGAAGCTGAGTATATAGGAAACAAACCAGGAATAGGCAGGTGCTCATGGCAATGGAAAAAGGAGTCTGAGGTGGAGGAAAAGTGTGTCTGTTCTTTGTGGACATTTTATTTTTCATTGGTAACACAACTATAACCAACGTCTCTCGAATTAGCAAGCTGCTAACATTGTCAATAGTTTGAAAATCCAAAAAAGACTATTTTGTTAGAATTTAGCATCATCAATGTGTTGATCAAAGAGTGTGTAAAAGGTTATTAAAAAATTAGAGTCATCACTGGTATTTGTTGATTCAGGCATAGTATGAGATACAGATGTGAAATTTCTATCGTGTTATGCTGGCAGGTATTTTATTACTTTTCATGGGTGTTCTTCCAGTTACTAAGCAAATTGTGTTCCCTGAGCATCATTATGAAAATAGTTCCCTTTTAATCTTGAAAGAATAAAAAACTGTGCCTAATTAGAAGGTTTATTTGTAATTTAGTAGAAATGGTTCTATTACAATAGCTATAGTTATTTAAGAGTAAGACAAAAGAGGCTTTCCTGTGAATGGAATACTTTGATGAACTCTACTTTTATATTCATGCATGATAGATGTTTACACTCAGTACTTACCAATTTCTAAATTTATTTTTTTAATTATTTTAAGTAAGAGGTCATGAAAATGCATTTTAATAAAATTATTTATATTATTTACCTATAAATACTTTGATAAGACATTTAATTTGCAACATTATGAAACATTCTGTACTATGTTTTAAAAATAATGTTTAAAAAGTTTTAAAAATGTGTTGTCATTTTCAGAGCTTTTCTGTGGGAATTTATTTACAATACCTTCTATGTAACTTATTTCATCACTTGTATGAAAATATCAATAAGATGTCCATCTATTGGGGATGCTGGAGTGATGATCCGATGACCTTAAGTACTTCTTGCACATGAATGAGTACTTGAGGGTGCCAGAGTCTGCCTGAGTTTAATTCTTCAGTATCCATATAAACAGTGGGACACCTCTGTAAATCCAGTTATTCGGTGGTGAGCAGAGCAGAGAATCTTCAGGGTTCATGAATTGTCTAGCTCTGAAATCACCAAGAAACTCCATCTCAAGGAAACACATGGATGACCAATTGAAGAGAACACCAGAAGCTCACCACTGGCCTCTGTGTACAAAAGAGGTACAAACGGCCTCACACACCAGACATTCTGCACACATTCAAACACAAAATATCATTTTTCTGCACGAAAAAACTCAATGAAACAAAACAAAATTGTGATGACTCTCTTATCTTGTCTAATATAAAGATTTTCTATTTTTTTCTGCTTCATACAAGTATCTATTACTATGAAAATGCAGACATGTGGTACACAAAAGATCATCATACTATTAGAGAAGTCAGGATTATTTATATCTTAGTATTATTTTCATTAGTTTCGGTTATTTAATACAATCTCCTATAAGTTTAGAACCTTTTCTAGGATATGCTGAAACAATTTGGCATGAAGTTGAATCATTGTCTTTTACCAGGTATTATAGTTAGCTGGGCAAACATCTGACCAAAAGCAGCATACAGGAGGATGAGGTTTATTTCAGGATTACAAATTTTAGAGGAACATCATTAATGGTGGAAGATGTGAGCTCATTTTCAGAGATCCAAGCAGAGGGACACCATCAAACAGGCAGCAATCAGCAAGCAGGACCCGCCAGAGTTCCCATCACTCTGAACATACCTACTAGGGTTGGACTCAGATCTATTCCAAACACACTTCAAGTCTGGACTCCAAGATCTTCCTCAACTTTCACATAACCTGTAGCAGGAATCTGCCTGTCAGGAGCTCAAGGAGGAAGTTGAAACAAAAATGCCTGAGTCTATGGACATGCAAACTGTCACACCAGGTGATCAAAGAACTCATTTTAAAAATGACATATTGAAATAGTTTTTATTAATAGCCTCTATAAATCATGTGTAGTCATGTGTATGCATTTATATGTCTATATTGACATCTACTGTAGATATGTGTATATATATTAAGTTATAGACTTGCTATTGAAATTTATAATATAGTAAACATTATTTTAACTGACAAAGTCAATACCTGAAAACTAAATCCGGCAAACCATGAGATGTAATGCTTTTAATTTTCAAGTATGAAAAAAATGTTTCAGAAAAAAGACGTATCAATTCAGTTGGTCTTAAGGCAAATCATAGCCTCATGTTTGCATCCTGACAATTAAGTGACATTTATCCAGAATTAGAAATTGTAATAGGTGGGACTCTGAGTAATTCAGTATGGTCAGGTGTGAAAGAAAATGAAAATTCATGTGTTTTGAATATTGTGTCTAATCTTATGTATTAAGATGATTAATTGAATATACAGTATGACTACTGATGTTACATGTTAATACTAAAAAAAAAATGAAGATTTTAAAATATCATGTTATCAACTGGATACCTTGTGCTTCACTCCAAAGGGCAAGTCTCAAACATCACAATTCTATGAATGTATGGCAAATAAAATTCTTGATGATGTACATAGGTTGAATTTAAGAGCAAATAAAGAAAGTAGCAAGTAAAGGAGTATAAAAACTTATTGCAACACTGCCTACCAGCATCTAAATAATCAAAAAAATCTAAGATATTTTGATAGATGAGATGGGAAATTATGAAAGTAAACTTGTGGAAAAATAGACTCTGGATATCTAGAAATAATTTCTATTCTCACCTAGATACACAATTTCATGGAGATTAGTGGTATTTAAATTGAACCATTTGCTATACATGTCCTTTTGTAGAACCTGAGACATCACACATGCAGTGTGTCCCAACATATGATGGTGAAGCTAAAATATATTTTTGTAACAGTACTTGCCTTCGCTGTTCAATTGAGTGTATTTGGTACACCTCAATCTTCCCTGAGGCTATCAATTGCAGTATAATAGTTCTTCAGATGGTGTGCAGCAGGAGTGAGCCACAGAACCCAGGCTACCATTAAACCACAGGGGTGAACAGATGATACTCTACAGTCCATTGGGTTGCCAACCAAGGCTATTCTGCATGTTCGGTATAGCTGAACATTGACTTTAGTTATTTTTTTTTAATTTTTTATTGTCCATAATGAGTTACAACATTTAGTGGGCAAACAATGAGTTGTTATCCCCAATTCCCCACTGCCCTCCCCTCCCCCCTCAACTGGATAACCTCCTCCATGGGCCGTCTGGATCAGTCCTTGTGACAGGGGACCATGGATAGACTAGTAATGGGTTTATCAAAGATGTGATCATGTTCTGACTTGAAAAACATCTGTGCATGAACACACTCACACATTGTATTAGTCATAATTTTCTAGACATACAGACCAGATTAATAATTTGCATTAATAAATGGGGCTTACTTGTTTAAATTATAGGATATGCGCTGGGAGGTCCAATTCTCTGAAGACTTTTGTGGCAAGGAACTCAGTGGCTGCTTAGTCCAAAAGGCTGGACATCTCAGCAGTTCCAATGTGGCCCTGCAGCCTTTGGAGGTCTTTTCAGTTCACATTGGAAGGCTGATGAAACTCAGTTCCAATATCCATGTTGGAAGCCTAAACAGGATGGATGAACACATGATAAGTAGCAAGGGCAGCCAGGTGAAAACAGGTGAAAATCATGCACCAGCCAGGAGAACAAGCAGCCAGGTGGAAAAAATAAAATAAAACTTTCTTAGAGCTTGTTTCTATATATACCACCACTAGAAAGGAAACCAAGAAGGAGGAAGTTCCATCCTCAGTTAACCCTTTGGAGAAACATCTTCAGGAACTCACCCAAGAGCATGTCTCTTGTTTAAAGTCTGATCAAGTTGACAATAAGAGTTGAGCCATCACACACATATTTGTAACCTTAATATATTTGCATAGTATACTGTGAAGAATGGGTTCTATTAAGTTATTGTTATATAGCTCATTAAGGGAATGCTATTTGTCACTGCACTTTATTATTTTGCAAAAATGCTCTTAAACTTCTTATATTAACTCACATTTTCCTCATCATTTCCTCTCAAGCATAAGCAACTTTTCCAAATCATGATGTTTCAAGCTGATACTTTAGTAGTGAGAAGACGGAATTCTCTCAATGGCAACATAAGTTCAACAACAATGTCCCAGACTGTATGCAATCTTCAAGTGGTAGAACCTCTTCTGGCTATTAGAAGACAGTATTAATTAGAAAATAGTATAAATTTAAGGGACAGCTCACATTTCAAGGCAAAAACTATCAGCTTTATATTTGCTAAATATATATACTGTCTTGACTCTATGTAAATTATAACTTTTCATTATACAAAAGTCTTGTATTTACTATCTCATCTGATACCTGAATTTATTTTAAATAAAAATAATAATATTTTTGTAAACAAGACAACTTAGAAATAATAATCAAATCTTAAAACTTATAAAAACCATTGATTTTTAACTCCAATTTTACTTTTACAAAATTTTGATTACTTAAAATGAACCATTATGTTCAGCTAATTAAATATTTATCATTTTATAAACATAAACTGGATCAATTTATTTACAGATTCTCTTTACAGTACTTTTCCTTAGTGTTCATATTTTCATATCAATAACTTAATTGTCTTTTTATATGTTCTCCAGTATGGTTCTGGAATGTCCCTGGTTATTGTCTTAATTAACATACTTGTTGAAGTCTTTATTTTGTTGTTGTAGTTACCTGTAAGTTGGCACAAAGCAACCAAACAAAAATCTCCTCATGGGAGGAAAGTTAGATATTTCGGCTCCATGATGGTAGAGGAAGAATGGCATGAGCAGAGGGTGAACATCACCTCCTGGTCAACATCAGGTGGACAATAGAAGCAGGAGAGTGTGCCAAACACTGACAAGGATAAGTTGGCTATATCACCCATAAGCTGGCTCCCAAAAACACACTTCCTACTATTCAGAACACATAAGCTTATGGAGACACCTAATTCAAACCACACAATTGTATAAAACTATAAGGTTCAATCTAGATACAGATTTGTCTTCTAGTATTTTTCCCATGGTTATATTGTATCATAATGTGTTTTTTGTTATTTTAGAATTCTCCATTAATTATGACTCTTAAGTTCCCTCAATTGCTGGCAAATTAATAAACATACTTTTTTGAGATTCTTCTCTGCATCTGAGTGGGGGCTTTTATTCATAGTCTGGAAATGTGAACCTATCCAGGTCATTGTTGTCTTTTGATTTGCAGGAACATGGGATCGTGGTTCTGGTCCCCCTCCTAATTTCTGCCAAAGCAGAGGATCTTGTTCTTCTCTGCATGTTATTCTCAGTATGTCCACAGAATATAAGATACAGAAGCTTATCAGCTTGGCAACTACCCACATATATATTTCTGTACATATATTCATACACTGAAACACATTTGCATAGCACCTATGTGTTTTAAGAATAATACATAAGGTAAGTGATAAAATGCTTCAAGCTAAAACTAAAACCCTCACCAGGAACACTTCAATGAAAATAAATGACAGGATTTGGAAGAATTTGTCTTATTGTTAGTTTACAAAGAACCATCTACTATTGTTAGTGACATTGAAAATGAGTTCACTGCTAGTGATAGAATTAGACAACCTCAGGAAGCTTATAGTGAAAAATTCTGAAAGTAGCATTGCACATTATATTAGCCAATTGTATTAATCCTTTATTGCTGTCTTTATGCTTATAGCTTATGAATGTATATGGAATGGCACATTCTAAATCACAGGCATGGGATTTGTCAACCTGTCACATGCAGAAATATTTCAAATTCTAAAATCATTTATTTCCTTGAAACAGTACATCATAAGTCCTCAACAAATATTCACATTAATGTTTAGTTCTCAAAGTCAGTCTTGTGTTGGAATTTTCTGATTATATAATCATAAACCTTGAAATAACTATAGTGTATCACTTATGATTGCCTCATTGCTCAGTATTACCTATATCGTGAGCAGCCGTAAGCAGAAAGTAAAGGATAAAAAGTGTATTTGTTGAAGTAAATGTGCCTTTTAATGGCATCTGCATTAAGGAAATACTGAGATCAAAACAAGTTCCAATGATTATAGAAAGCCTTCTCAAATGCATGCCCTCCTGTTTTCTTGGTAATGGCTTAAGACCTGTGCAGCAACAATAAAGGAAAGGTGAACAAACAAAGACGAAAACATCTTCGAGCAATGCAGAACATTACTATGCTCCATGAGAACAGGGTTAGTGGAAATTGCCAGCTTATAACTTTTTTCACATTAAAAGAAATAACCCTGGATTGAGGCTAAAAATGATAACATAAAAACTTTCCAGAAAATAGATGTTGCAGAGATTTTATAGCTAAAGGTGCATCATAAATCTTAGAGGATCCATTGTGATCTGAAAAGTTACTACGAGGTAGCTTTATTAATGCACGCTGTAAAATAAAAGGAGACCAGAAAAAACACTTTGAAATGACTTTGAAAAAAGGGTGCATCATAATATGAATCGAAACAATCATGTTAATATGGTAGAACTTTTTGATGTTAAAGGCTGTATTCTGCACAACACACACAGTAGTCAGCCACGGAATTAAAATTGTATTATTTAAAATATTATTCAGATTTGCTATAACCATCACTCATGAATGGGACTGTTGCGGGAAATTGAGTAAAGAAGGTACCTTCACAATCTGTTCTTCTTTTTCCTCAAAGATGAATAATAATGATAATGAATGATGAAGGTAAAATTGTTAGATTCTAAGAGACAGATGCACACCTTGTTCTTACACACAACTATCTCATAATATTCTTACAATTAATATGTCCAAACAATTACTCCTGGGACTGGGGTGATGGCTGAACAGCTGTTGACAGATATGCAGATAGTTTCCAACTTAGGATCTTTACACCACATTCTGTCTCTGGCCAGCGTTCTTCCTGAAATAGGCATGGCTGACAACCTGTTATCTGATCATCCAGAGAAGGTCACTCATCAGAAGTCTTTGACCAGATCACTATCACTAAGTTGGGCCAACAAATTCATTCTGTACATAAGATATAAACATCACAAACAGACATCTACTTTCCTGTCAAATTCTTTCCCAACATCTCGCTCCATATGAGTTTCTTAGATAATATGACTTGGTGATGCTTATTTTTTTTTATTTTTTAATCAAAAAGTCTCAAGATTTAGTCCAGACTGGCCTCAAATTGTTTATGATTCGACCTCAGCTTTCCTTTGCAAGTGCTGAGAACAGTCCTCTATAATGGCCAACTTATGTTTTAAAATTTGAAGAATGTCATAAAATCAGAAGTTCAAAGATGATGATTTAAGAGACAAGTATGTTTTAAACTTTTGCAAGGGTCTAGTGAATGGAAAAGTAAGCACTCGGATATGTATACAAAAAATGTTTTTGGAGAGTTGGTAGAATAGTCTGATTCTATTTTCCAAGTTTTGTTAACTATCAAGTTCTACCCCTACATCTTCCTTTCCTGTTGAACACTTAAGAGGCTGATATAAGAGCCACTCCTTTCCTTAGCCTTGCAGTATGGTAAAAGCGTGCAGCCCCCCTTCCTACCTGGGTACCTTCCCTTGTCACCAACAGCAAGAAAACCCTGAGTAACTCACATACTTTCTTTTTTTTTTAGTTATTTGCAAGGAGAGAGAGAGAGAGAGAGAGAGAGAGAGAGAGAGAGAGAGAGAGAGAGAGAGAGAGAGAGAGAGAGAGAGAGAGAGAGAGAGAGAGAGGCAATGGGCACATCAGGGCCTCTAGCCTTGCAAACAAACTCCAGATGTATATGTCTCTTTATGCATCCAGCTTTACTTGGGTACCGGGAAATCAAATGCAGGTCTTTACGATATATGGACAAGTGTCTTAACCACTGAGCAATCTTTCCTGCCCTAGCTTGCATATTTTCTTTCAAGTCTTACATATCAATTATGAACCACTTTAAGTACTACCCTAACCATCTCATAAAGCTTATCATATGTGCTTCAGGATCATTAAGGCTTTATTAACTGAAAAATTCTCTCTACTATCTATTTCCTCATAGGTAGTTCCACAGCTGGTCTTTATGGAAAATCAAAAAAGGATACCTCTGGTGATTAAAAGGTAAACTATCTCCCATAGCCACAGCTATACGTGTTGATTCCTACTTAGTACTCAACTGGTGGTCTTTGGGAGGTAAAGCCTTGCTGGAGGAGACAAGTTCCTAGGGGTGGACTTTGGTGGTTGGCTAGTCTAGACTATTGGAATGTTCAGAGCCAGTTGTTTCTATGTCCTGCACACATGAGATGAAATGTCTCAGCCTCCTCCATCATGATGAAGCTTCCCCTTGAAACTCTATCCCTATACTAAGTCATTTTCTCCTCCTAAGGTGCTGCTAGTCAATTGCTTACCCCAGCAATAAAAATGCAACAGCTACAATACCTGACCACATCGTATTACCCTTCTATGAGACACTGTGCTTATAGTTTATTTAATAATACAATAATACAAGCTCACACTGGGATTTTTAAAATCATTTTTATTCACTTATTTTTGATTAAGTACAAACTTTATGAACAAGTCATGTGTTAGTACATCCGTTTCCCTCCTCCCTAACCCCAGTCCACTGTGGACCCTCCTCAGTGGGTTTCTGGTATGCTCCATAGGATTATGGGCTATGTGTTTTGTGAGCAGTAGTAAGTTCTAACAATCTTACAATCTTTCTGCACATTCCTCTGCAATGTTCCCTGAGCCATGAAGGGTGAGTTTTAAGTCTGCTTTAGTGTTGAGCTCTTAGCAACTTTGTGATTTCTACTGTGGATTGTTTTGAGTGTCCTCTGTATCTGTCTCCATCACTTTAGGTGCTGTTTTTCAGGCTTGCTGTGGAAGCAGCACTCTTTTTTTTTTCTTGTCCATAATGCGTTACATTGTTTAGTGGGCCAACAATGAGTTGTTATCCCTGATTCCTCATTGCCCCCTTTTCCCATCCCCAGTCAGCTGGATATCCTCCTCCGTGGGCCGTCTGTACCAGTCTCTGTGGTAGGGGACCATGGATAGCCCAGTCTTCTCTTGCTCGTCTCTCCACTTCCTCTGGGGTTTCAGTGATTGTCATGGTTTGATACAGGTGTCCCCCACAAACAATTGAATGTGTTCTGATAGATAGATCCTCAGCTGATGGCAGTTGGGTTTTACAACCTCGATGAAGCTGTGTTGTTGGGGGCAGGCTTATGGGGTTCTAAGCCAGCTCCCCCTTGCCAGAGTTTGGCACACCTTCCTGCCGCTGTTTGCAGTGCTATGGCAGAGGTGATGTCCAGCCCTCTGCTCATGCCATCGTTTTCCCTGCCAGAATGGAGTCTCCCCTCGAGTCCGTAAGCCAAATAAACCCATTCCTCTACAAGCCGCTTTTGCTTGGGTTCTCTCTGCGCAGCAACTAAGAAGCTGACCCCAACAGTTTTGGTACCAGGATGTGGGGTCATCTGTTGCTGCTGAAACCCTGATCTTGTGGCTTTGGTTTTCTGGAAGTGATCTACAGGAGGAATGTGGAAGGATTTGAACTCCCGGCCTAAGAGATGCCTCGCAGTGTTGTCAGTACAGCTTCATGGATCATTCTGTTCAGAGTTGAAAGGCCTGAATGTAATGAGAACTATGGACTGTGAGGTTTGGCTTACGAGGGGGAGAAAGAACTTTATCAGGACTGTGCCAGAAGCAGTTTGTGTGAAAGGCTTGCTGTGTTCTGTTTGCCTGTGTCCTGGGAACCTGTGCAGGGTTGTTTTAC
>PVHP010025046.1:0-25895 GCA_004024765.1 Zapus hudsonius
GAGTCTTTAGGCTTTGCAGGCAAGCACCTTAACTGCTAAGCCATCTCCCTATTACCCTCTCTCTTGAGAATTCACTTATTCTGATATCTACCATAGTCCTTGAAGATACATTTTAACAAATGTTAAAATCTAAAATATTTGCTATAATCTCTCAAAAGGTTAAAAATCAAACAAAAGTTCATTGTACCCAGCTAGCTATTGGGTTACATTCTATAGATATTATAATGGTATAAGTCCACATTGATATCTTAAACAATAGTTATAGATATTAACTATAGATATATGAAAATGTTTTAATTGAACCATATTTCAAAATGAGAGAAAATATTAATTTTTAGGAAAACTATTAAAATCTACTTACTTAATCATTATATTTGGAGAATAGATGAGAAAAATGGACATATCTTCAGTATTCCCAATGATTCATATTTACCTGTGTTTTCATTATCATTATAATTTTTCATTATCATTAATAGACACAAACACATTATCCATTATACTTTTCCTTTAGCATTTCTTCAGAACCATATAGAAAAAACTTTCCAGTGCTTAGAAAAATATGCATAGAAGAAAATTGTTAAAATTAAGCTTTATTTATAAGTGAACAAAAAGTCTTGCTTTTTGTCTTTTTTTTTTGTTAACAGGGTCTCACTAAATAGATCAGCATTCCATGAACTCATGGTCCTCCTGAGGTTGTATTACAAGTGTGGGCATCTACAGCTGCCAGAGAAGTGGGGCTTGAAGGTCACAGAAAAGGTTATTTTTCTTTCTCTTTGTCTTCTCACTTTCTATGTGAAGTTTAAAGAAAAGATGGAACAATATCATCTAATTTACTTTCTAGCTCCTTTGATCTCATCCATGTGTAGCAAAATATGGGGCTGAATTCCTTAAGACAATTTCAATGGGAGTTTTTTCACATGTCATTTGATCATTATAACATGAGACAATAATGTTCTTTTACTATACTCTATATAATGAATATGATATCCAGTAGTAGGTTTTTATGACACTTTTACTGAAATGAAAGACTATGTTATATAAAACGCAAAGCTTGTCAAAGATCATACTCAGTAAGTGGTAAGAAATTATAGTTAAATATTGCCTATTCAGAATTTATGCATTTTTCTATGATTATATTACTTACTTTCTCATGGCTATGAACACTGTCTGACCAGGAGACACTCAAAAAAAGACAGGGTTTATTTTAGCTTCCAGTTTTTTTTTTTCTTTTTGGATTTTCAAGGTAGTGTCTCACTGTAGCCCAGGCTGACCTGTTAGCTTCCAGTTTAAAGGAGAAATTTCATTCAAGAAAAGACAAGGCAATGGGGTCTGAAGCATGGTTGGTAGCACTGTAGCAAATTAGAAATCAGAGGCTAAACAGGAAATGGGGAAAGGCTACCTATCCAACCTTGAACCTGGCCCCAGTAAGCCAATTTGTCCAGCAAGGCTCTACCTCCGGAAAGTTCCATAGCCTTCACTAACAGCACCACCAGCTGTGGACAGGTATTGAAATATATGTGCTTCAGGGAAATATTTTATATTTAACACACTATAGCCAAGCATAGTTCTCAAATGAGGGTCTTAGTTCTAAAAAAATGACTTCAGGTTAAAATGGAAGTGTTTTACAGTAAACTCTGTGATTTATATATTCAAGTTAAATAAATCCACAACCAAAGAAAGTATAATCTCACATTATCGTGGTAAACTGGTTTTGATGCTAAAAAATTAATTAGTGTTTAACTCCCTTTCAATCCTAGGACACAATTTTTGTATTTAGTTATAATGAATGAATCATCTCTTCTGTAATAAATAAATAAATAAATATATTCTATAATTTGCATTAAATTAATTAATTTTATAGGTATTAAATAATAAATATCTCTCATGAATATAAGATCCACTTGAAATTACTTTGACTGTGTGTGTGTGATAAATATGAACCAGTTGATATACATGAACTAACCTAGAATTAAGACATTGAGTATATTTACAAATAAAATACATTTGAATCTACAGTTAGCAGTACAGCTTAAAATTTCTCTACCACCACAAAATATCAGCAAAAACCTCAGATCAAAACAAAAGTGTATGGTGTCCTAAAAGCCATGAGAATAAAAGAAAAAAAAAGTTTTTCAAAGAGGAGGATGTAAATACTATTTAAAATGTCATCAACATGAATGATGATACAGAGAATAAAACACTAAACTTTCTGTAGCTTATCAGTATGTGACAAGAAGAGTTTCAGTTCTGAATTGGTGGTAGGAGGAATGGGAGAGGAAGATGAACAGGGCAATGTGTAGAAGCCACTTTTCCACTGCTAGTTAAAATAGGGAAACAACAATATGAAAATTTTCTGTTTTTAATTAAATCACTTAAAATGTATAAGAAAAACACTGTCAAAATATGTGAAAGGTTTGTTTATATTCTATTATTTGTTTCTCATCAAATATTTCCATTTTATGTACTTTAGATGAAAGTGTACTTAAAAACACATATATTTGTGTTTTTAAGTACCTTTTCATCTAAAGTATATATATATATATATAAAGATTCAAATTCTATATGCAATATCTTTGCATATAGTTAGTTAGTTAGATAGATAGATAGATAGATAGATAGATAGATAGATAGATAGAGTTTTGTTAGCAAATTTTTGTTTGTTTGTTTTTGTTTGTCCTGCTGTAACACAGGCTGACCTAGAAATCACTATGGAGACTCAGGGTGTCCTGGAATTCACAGCTCACAGCAGTGATTCTGCTACCTCTGCCTCCCAAGGGCTGGAATTAAAGGTGTGCACCACCATGCTCAACAGAAGATAGCTTTAATAATTTACCTAAATTATACAAATCCATAGAGTTAATTACAATTTGATACTTATTTAATCCATGTGCTTTGGTCAGACCAAAGCATTTGTGCTAGAAAATACTATATAAATTTGCATTGATATCTCTTTTTTCACACAAATATATATTTTTAAAAATTTTTATTATCCAAAATTACATTTTATGAGCAAACATTATGTTGATATCCCCATTGTCCTCCTCCCTGTCCCCAATCCACAGAGTATCCTCCTCTGTGGGCATACTGGATCAATTTATGAGATAGGGAGTTATGGATAGCACAATAGTCAGACAGATCCCCCCCTTTGTATGTTGTAGCTGAGGGGCCAATGTCTCTGGATATTCTCCCCCACCATGGTTCTTACATTCTTTCCACCACCTCTTCCTCTTAGTTCCAAGTCATGGTGGGTGAGTTTTGAATCTGCTTTACTGTTGAGCTTTTAAGGGTCGCTGTATTTCTGCTTTAAGTTGTGTTGGAAATCATTGGTGTCTGTCTCCCTGGCTTGTTCTGAGTTGGCTGATTGGCTGTGGTTATAGATCTCTTGCTATCCCATCACTTTCTTAAGGGTTTCATTTTGGGCCTACACGATAGGCCTGGGGTTATTCAAATCTTGATGGGATGTTAGCCATCTGCCTGTGGCTCATTGGTGGAGTGGGATTGACCATGGATCGCTCTCTGCCTTCTGAAAAATACAAGCAGAATCGCCATCGGAGAGTGAGATCAGTATAGGTTAAATGAAATATACATTTCTATTTTGGCAAGATTATATTGAGATTAGCCTCTGTAGTGCTCTGGTAATGGGGATTTCTCTTTGGATCCCAAGTTTTTGGTTCCTGTAGGATTTTGCCCCGAGTCCCAATTCCAGTTAAGGGTTTCTTGACACTGAGTGGATTTCTTGGATTCAGTGGATTTAAATGCTCTTCATTACCTCTCCCCCGCCCCAGGTCTGGCGCCTCTATTGCACAAGTGATCACTTCTTGCCTCACTGATCTCTCCCAGGAGGCAGTGTGTTCAGCATTTTCATGGCAATAGTCTGCATTGTATATCAGTGGTCTCTGCTTTCTCCAAATATTATTGACCAATTTCCCCTGGCCGCTTATGTGGCACCTTCCAGCACTGCATATGCTAGCATCTGGGGGCTGGTTACCATTCTGGATCTCACAGGGTCTCTCAGTGTTGTCCAATGTCTGTCTGTGCTTTCTTCAGCAACAGGATCTTACCTTTGGCCTGGGGTGGGTATTGAAGAGCTTTGACAGAATCCTGTCTTATTTGAGGGACCTCATGGGTCTCTTTGATAACAGCTCAGTATAGGAAGGAACCAATGAGTGAGACAGGGATTTGCAGGTCTGATCAATTTTTCATGGGGTAGAGAGTCAAATGCCACATATTCTCCTTCATGTGAAGTTCCTAACCAGAGTAAGCTTAAACTCTAAGCCTGTCAGGGGAAATGAGAGACTGTGAAAGAGGTGGAAGAAATTTGGGGGAAGGGGAAGGGTCTTACACATTGACATCTCTAAAACTCGCCAGAATACTCTATAACCAAGAGGAACATTTAGAACATAATGATTGTAATGTTAAGAAGAACACAAAAATGATTGTGGGATAATAGTAAATGTTTTAGTCTGAAGTGATCAACGGAAGGAAATACCTGCTGTTCTGCATGAATCCTAGGAGAGGCTCACTCTAGTGTTTGGGTTTTAGACAATGATGGATGTCGGAGAGCTTACAGGCAGGAAATCACAGCTCTTAGGAAGGCCCATTTTTGTGAGAGGGCTGATTAGAAAGGAATCAGCGATCAAAGTGGAATAGCAATTTTTCCGTAATCTAAACCATATAACAATTCTTTTTCTGTCAAGTGTTATCTTCAGGTTTATAAAACAAAATTGGCAGCTATTTTGTCTGTCTTTGTTCGAATTAATTACTCCTTGAGCTATTTACTTCATCTTTTCATCAAAATAAAAATTTTATTTAAATAGGGCAGGTATAAACTTTGTAAAGACTTTTAAAGTTCTAATTTGATACAAATTTAGCTTAAGGAGTATTTTCCTATTATTAACTATGATTTAGCATTTTGTGGGTATATAGCAACAATGAAACTTTCTTAGTAAGTGATGAGATGCCCAGTATTAGAACAACTTTGTGAGGGCAATGTTTTCCATGATATCAACTCTTGGGGGACCAGATGTATGGTGGTGAAGCATCCTGGCTTTACAACAAAAGACTGTTTGTTATCGCAGTATTTTAGGTAATTGTCACAATAAAACAGGATAGACACACTTACCAAACATTAGTTTACTCATACATTGTTACGTTTTTGACATTTCCTTATGATTATGTAATGTCAGCCAATAAATACTATCTGTAGCCAACTGGAGTTTTCATGCAAAAATATGTAGGTTACTCTGTCATTTTGTGTTTCTTATATATCCTTTTAAGTGATATAAATTAATCCCAGTTATATATTTTATTAGTAGTATTTTAGAACTATGATTTGGGAATTTTTATCTTTTAAGATGTTAGCCTAAAGAGGTTTTAATATTCAGTATGGTAATATTTAAGATTGTATTTTCAGGATTACTTTCTAAACCCTTTGGAACTTAAAAAAATTAACACTAACTGAAATATTTATCAAAAAGTAATGTTACTCTGTATCTATACATTTATGTCAGTGTGTGTGTATGTGTGTGTGTCTAGCATATTATGACATGTTCCATCACATGTAAATGCCAAATTTATTTCTAAGTTCAGAATGATGTCTTTTATTTGGTAGACTTTTTATTGTGAATCAGTGAGATATGATTTTTGATCATAGTTTCTTTTTCATTTTCCTTTCCTGTATCATGGATTTTATTCATTAAGCTTTTACCCAGAGATATGAGAAATTGAGCAACATCAGTTATAACTCAATCCAGCTCTTGAAACTTTCCAGAATGCTCATAAAACCATGACCCCAGAGGTTCCTTCTCACAATATCTGCATTCACTCTACTTGTACTGTGTTTTCCCCCCGCAGAATATTACTTCCATCACGGCAGTCTTTATTCAGAATATGACCAAAACCTCCCAAGATTTTTTTCTTTAAAATGTACAGAATGTTCTATTAGATTCTGAGAAATTTCTTTTCTTTTAGCATGTAACCCTGTAAAGAAAATGAAAACGTTCTCTCTAGATGTCCAAAAAAGAATATATAAAATATTAAATCTATCATCTAAAGGATATTAACTCAATAGTTTAAACCCATGTGAAATAAGCAATTTCTCCACAACTATTGCAAGGAAAATTGAATTAATACCAAAGTAGATAATCTATTTCTTAAAAGTTAGGTAAAATTAACCTGGTACATTACCTTGTCTATGGGGGACACTCCATTAAAAAGTAGGTATTTTGCTAGCCTGGCAACCAGCCCCAGGGTGATGGTGACAGAATAATCAAAACCAATGTAATCAGAAATCCAGAGGCTACAAACATCTCAACACTGAATCAGACTGCCAAGAGACCTCAGAGAACACTGTGGAAGAGGGGGCAGAAGTATTGTAGAGCTACAAGGTGGGTAGGAATACTCTGAGTTTTGACCCACCATTACCACAAAGTGGCTGACTGAGGCCTTCATGAGGCCACAGTGAACACCATAAGCCCAGTGAGGAGGTCCCCCAGAGAAATGGGAGCTGGGAATGGATAAAAGAATATAATCTGTTAAAATATATGGAAATCAAAAACTAAATACAATAGTAGGCATTTTGAATGGAAACGTATTTGCTATTGATGATATGACTTTATTAATCCACTTTGGTATTGTGTTTACTTTTGACGGAGTTCTTCATCATTATAGGCTTTATATTTAAGAATACAATCTTCTTGGATTTCATTTCTGCAGTCCATGAAACATATTTGTATTAGTTATGTTCTCATTATTGGGTCAAAATACCTGACAAGTATTAGTGTAAGGAAAGGAAGGGTTTAATTCATTTTGAAGTTCCAGGTTACAGTCCATCATAGTGGGGAAAGCACGACAGCTGGAACTTGAAGCAGATATTGGCACATTCATCTCTTAGTGAGGAAGAAGATGAGGACGAATGCTGGTGCTCAGCCCAGGGTCCCTTCTTTATACAGACCAGGAGGACCCAGACTGGTAGTATGACTGTACCACAGTTAAATTTGGATCATCCCCTCTCTACTAACCGAATCAAGATAATCCCTCATAGGTGATTCGGAATCTGACAATTTGATAGAGTCCATAAACCTCAGTTTTGATTCAAGATTCTGAACACGAGTTTGTTGCTAATACACTGACCTATTGTCCATCAGCATTTGTGCTTAAGACAATCTGTACTCCACCAAGTTATCTTTCTAGTATAGGCAAAAAATTCCACTTCTGTACAACTCTTTTGTGGGTTTTCTTTCTCTCATGTGACCTTGAAGATACTCTATATTGATTAGAGTAGTTGTGCACTAAATAAATTCTTCAAGTAGACAGTTCTAGGATTCTTTGTTCTTTTGTCATTTTTTACAAAATAAAATCTTACATGATTTATATAAGAATTATCTTGACTCTTAACAGAAATGGAGAGGTTAAAAAGACTGAATTATAAATATTCTAGAAAGTGAATATTCTGTATGCCTAAATTTAATCAAATCGCTTTTAGACTCATTTGGGAAAGAATAATAGTTTTCAGTTAGTTCTTTACAAATTTGGTCAAAATTTTTTCTCCAAATAGTTGATTTTTTGTTTACTTTGAAAATTAATTATTTTATGCTTTTTAGTTTGTCTTTGTTACAATAAATAAACTCAAAGATTCTGTTGTCCACAGGAGACATCCTTGCTTCATTGATAAACAAATTCATTAGCTACAGAATAATTTGTGGGTTCCTATGGACTTGCTTCCTATTGTATTAACCATTTCCTTTAATAATTAGAGTAATATTTCTTCCTTCCAAACCCAGTCAATGAATTCAATAGACTACAATACAATTGCATCCAGAGGCTGAGCAGGTTTCCTAAGAGAGGGATAAAAGCAGAAATTAGAAATTGGACATCAGATTATAAGTAGGTATTAGGGTATTGTGTCAGTGTTAGAAACTCTAGCACTGAGAAAACTATGACTCAGAAAAGAGGCCAGAAAACCAGAGAAGTGCCAGAGGGTATTCAGATGTCATCAAAGTGAACCTGAAGTTTGAGGTCTTAACTTATTTGAGGTTAACCTGAAAAAGTGCACCTGAAGTTGGAGGTTATTAATTTAGACATGAGGCATCTATCTAAAGACTTGAGACTCCATATTGCAGCAGAGTTAACATTAGATGGAGACAATGATGAATATTTAACCCTGAATTGTATATTACTTGGTCACAAAGAGAATTTTTGTGTTAGATTAGCTCTAAAATACAATTGGCACAACATTGAAACATAAGCTCCTAAGAGACAAGTGATTTGTCCAGTATTTGCATTGACCTAACTAGGAAAATATTGCAGTGTCTCTTCACACCTAAGTATTCACTAATTGAAATTGAAATGATGCACCTTAACTAAGATATTCATGAAGGTCCTGATCTTACATAAAATCTTCTTTATCAACATATGCCTCAAAATTTCATATTTGGATTGGGGGCATATAAAATCTCAATGGACCACAGTGCTCACACAGATAGAAATAGCCACGAGAGGTCTACATTTTGCAAGATAACTAAATAATGTGAAGAAATAAAAAGAGCCAGGACTAGAAAGTTATCATCTTAGCCAATAAAATTGTATGTGTGTACTTATGTAATAGTATTCTTCCCATATAAGCAAGACAAAAGAATAAAAAAGATTAAGGAGATGAGTAGTTATGGTATTATTATTTACTGCTGACCTGTGTGCTTTTCTTTAATCCACTGTACATATTACCACTAGTCACATAGGAATATTCTTATATTGATTACCATACCACCTCGCATAGGTAGTTGAAGATAGTTCATTTAAATTGCATTTGTATATTTCTGACTCCATATATATATACATATATATATATATACATATCATACTGCTTGACAAATTATAAAATAAACTATAATTGGATCAGTTTCCCATTTATATCATTTATGTCACAGGACATAATATAATGAGTGGCAATATATCCATGAATAATCAGATGCAGTCAATAGGTCAATAGGTCTCTATTTTATTAATGTGCTTATGCATCCTTAATTTGGTGCTAATAGTTTCCAGATCATTCAAACCTTTGCTTGGTTTCTCATTAATGGTTTTAAATATACTCTGATTTATTATGATTAAGAATCACTTTCTTTTACAACAATACATTAGGAAATTTTTAATAGTCTGTACAGCACAGGGACTATATATTTTAATACCTTCCTACTGAACACCTTCTGGTTTCCATATTCAGTATTTTCTGTCTTCTTGTTTGTGTTGAAGGGTGGCATTCTCCTTGATGTTTTTCATATAGACAGCATAATAAGCTTTTATGGATTAGCACAGAATTTCATGACTGATGAATGCCATTGGAATTACACATTTGTATATCTTCTGACCACACTGAATTCATTATTTCAAATACAGTTAAATATACAAATTTACATCACATAGTCTTGCTGATGACAGTGATGATCAAATTCCTGGATCAAGTCAAGCCAACAGAAGAGGCATGGCTCTTTCAAATGTGTTCTCTGGACAACTTGCATCAGCCCCCTAAGGGCTTGTGAAAAGTTCACACTCCTACATCTTACCTGAGACTGACTTCATTAGAAAAAGTAAAATCAGGATATCAGGCTGTCTTATTATAAGAGAATATATAGAAATATTTCTGAGTTTAGAACAACTGTTCAAAGTCTCCCAGAGAGGTTCTAACCCATCCTGAAGTAAGTGGCCAGGCTGTGTGAGTGTTTATTACCACAAGCTAGCTGTGATCAGACTCCAGAAGCTGAGACGCACTTCCAGCTAAGAAATTTAAATATTCAGATCTGCAGCCACAAATTTTCTATATTGCCATTGCAACTAACAAGGCTAGGAGATGGACCTCTCCTCAATCAAGCATCGGATATGACAACACAAGCCTTAGGGACACTCTCAAACAAGACCAGGTTAACCTGTCACCAATCAGTGACCTAAAGAAAGTATACAATATGAAATGACGCATGTATCTTGTTTTAAGTAGCTTTGTCATAATTTTTCATTTAAGGAGAGAAAATCAATAGGCATGGCTCACCACATGTTATCATATTTAATATAGTACCCCTTTGAGGGAGGGAACTTGACATTTCCATTTTACTATGAAAGAAAATAGAATTTAGAATGTAAATATTATACATCTATGGTCACAAATAATAAATGGTGATTTTTTTTTCCATTTTTTTCAAAATATAATTTAGTGTTGCTGGGGATTGAACATGTAAGACATGTGCTTTATTATTTAGCTATATCCACGGCCTCTGGACCCTTTCTCTTATGTGAACCTTATAAAAACAAAAGAAGAGTGAATGGTATATGAAATACTGATGGAATTCTTACAACCATCATTTTAAGTTCAATCCTAATAATGCAAACACAGTTTATGGTGTTACTTCAATGGGGCCAAGGAGGTTTTAACCTAGACATTTATTTTTATTTTTATTTATTATTTATTTAATATTTTATTATGAATAAGTAAATACATTGTATGAGAAACTCTTGTGAAGGTGTCCCTGTTTCCTTTCTCTCTGTCCCCTACCCACTGGAGTCCTTCCTTAGTACGCATACTGGATCTGTTCATAGGTTAGGGGGTTATGAACTGCACCTGTGGTAGCCAGTTTTTCTTTTTTTTTTTTTCTTCCCTCTTTGTGTATTTTTGCTGAAAGATGCAATGTCTCTGGATATTCTCCCCCACAATGACTCTTACAATTTTCGGCCCCCTCTTCAGCTCAGTTCCCTGAGTCATGGTGGGTGAGTTTTAAGTCTACTTTATTGTTGAGAACTTAATTGTCTCTGCACTTCTGCTTTGAGTTGTGTTGGTATCATTGGTGTCTGTCTCCATTGACCTTTCATGGATTATCAGACTTGCTGTGGTGACTGGTATCCTGTGTTTCTCAATCACTTTCTGTTAGGTTTTATTTGGGTCCTGTGTGAAGGCTAGATATGGTTTGTCTCCTGCCAGGATGTCAGCTGTCATCCCATGTCTTGGTGGAATTGAGTTGTTACTGGCTCTCTCACTGCCTTCTGAAAAATACAAACAGAATCTCCATTGGAGAGTGAGATCAATATAGGTTAAATAAGACAAACATTGCTATTTTGGCTTGCTCCTAATGGTTGAAGCCTGTCTGTAGCTCTCTGGTAGTGTGAATTTCCCCTAGGAACCCAAGATCTTAGTCCCCAGTTCTGGTTAAAGGTTCCTTGTCACTAAGTGGATCTCTTAGCCAATCAGTAAGCCGTTGATTACCCACCTAGTTTTAGCACCACTATTGCAAAGATGAGCACTTCTTGACTTGCTGGTCTCTTCCATACAGCTGTGTGTTCACATTCTTGTGACAACTGTCTATATTGTAAATCAGTGGTCTCTGCTTTCTCCAAATATCATTGACCAATTTCCCCTGGCAGCTCATGCAACACCTTTCAGTGCTACACATGCTACCATCTGGGAGCTAGTTACTATTCTGGATCTAGAAGAATCTTTTGGTGTTGTTTGATGAAACTGTGATTTCTTCAGCAATAGGTTCTTACCTTAGGCTTGGGACCAGTATTCAAGAGCTTTGGCAGAAGTATGTTTCATTTTGGGGACCCACTCCTTTTAGCTGTATAGAATTACCCTAGCAATTTAAATGAGTATACTACAGATGATATCAGAAAGAACCATATGACTGTCTGTCAGTAACATGATTCTGTTGTCAAGAAACCGTGAGTGAATCAAAATAGGAGATGTGTTCAGGAGTGCAAATGTGGCCATACAAAATCCTAGCCATGTAAAATGTAGATGATCCACAGAACAGCAGGGAAGAATACAGGTCATTTTCCAGGCCAGGAGGTTAAATTCCAGAATCATAACCTTTGTGAATAAAGCAGAAACTCAGGAGGTGTATTGAAATCTATTTGTTTCTCAATCACCCATCTAGCAATGTAGGTTGATAAGTGCTTGACTAGAATTTATATCGCTTAAACAATAATTTGAGATTAGTTATATATCTGTGGGCTCCTTGATGGATGCTCACACTCCAACATACATATAAACACAGTAAGCACTCTGAAGACTTGCTAACAGAGCCTGAGCTGTAGGCAAAATCCTACCTATCATCTGTGTTTGCATGACTCAGAAGCTCATAATGTCTTTAAATATTTAATAATTAATATTTTGAGTGTCAAAGAATATTCTATTATTGCACATGAGACTTAAGTTCATCAGAGGCTGTAGTATCACCGAGGGAACTTCCCTGCATGACAACTATATCATAGCCTTTCTTCTGTGTGTTTTTAATGACTATAATCATAATGTATGGTAGTGAGAGCTGATTGCTCCATTTCCCCCACCAAAACCTAAAAAAAAAATCACTACACGGTACCCTTTCAATAAGAGTTTTTTATTTCTTTTCTGACAAAAATTGATTCAAAGATTGGAACCATGTATTTGCAGATATTGTTTTCATTGAGTTCAACCTGGAAGAGGTTTAGTATAGAATTTAAAATCCTTTTGCTGTTTAGTTTTCAGTGAGTACAGATTAGATGGAATACAAATTATGACTATTTAATAATACCCCACCCCAATTTCAAAGTATTGAGGTAACTATCCCTCTACAAGACACACACACACACACACACACACACACACACACACACACACACACACAGTGAAAAGTGAAAAGACCATCCCGAGACCCCATCACTGAGAACTAAGGCAATGGATCCCAAGTGTGAAAGAAGCCTGTGCCAAATGTGAGACTTTATCTCAAAGAAACAACAAAATAACCCATGGAAGTTCAAGCAAAAAAACAAAAGTCTATGAATATAAATTTCATAAAGATGAAGTAGTCAGAAATATGGTATTACTTTTTATGATTTTATAAAGAATGTATTAAATTCTACAATTTTTCTCATTAATTGTTGAGAAAAACTTTTTTTCCATACTTTTTCTTGAAGTTGTATTTTAATTCTTCTACTAGCTTTGAAAAAATACAATCTTTGAGGAAAACCTCATAATGATCCTGAGACACCTGTAAGTTTTCAATATTGCATGAATGAAAGTTGTTTTCAAATAGTGTTAAAGGTAACTTTTGCTAGTTAATGAAATAATTCATATATATATATATATATATATATATATATATATATATATATAATTATGCATGTGTATGAATGTATAACTATTAAATATCTACGTTTAATTAAAATATATTTTGTGTGTGTGTGTGTATTCTCGCATGCATGCATGTGTTCCTCACCAGAACATCTTGCCAATTAAAAAAAAAAGCCTAATCTATCTTTATGTGAGTGGCTGGGAATTGAACCTGTCCTGAAACCTTGGCAAGCAAGAGCCTTTAACTGCTGACAATCTCCACACAACATTTATTTATTCACTCTAAATTTTTGTTATCTGCCCCCATACATACATACATACATACATACATACATATTATGTATGTATGTATGTATATGTGTGTATGTATATAGGTATGCATGTATATATAAGTATGTATATATGTATATGTATGTATGTATTTATATATACATGCATGTATGCACATACATATGTATATATGTCTCTGTGTGTATATATGTATGCATACATGAATATATAAGTATGTAAATGTATGCATGCATATATGCATACATATATGGATATATATAAATATATGTGTGTACCCGTGTATGTATGTATATGCATGTAATTATGCATGTATATATGCATGTATGTATGTATGTGTGCATGTATAATTGCATGTATATATGCATGCATATATGTATGTGTCTATATGTGTATGCATGCTTGTATGTATATATGTATGCATGTATATATGTTTGTAAATATGTATATATATGGATATATGTATGTGTATGCAAATATGTATGTATATATGTATTTATATATGTATGTATGTGCATATGTATGTATATATGCAAGTATGTATGAATATATGTATGTATGTATATATGTATATGTTTGTGTATATATGCATGTGTATGCATGTATATATGTATGTATCAATGTATATGTATGCATGCATGTATGTATCTATGTATGTATATGTATGCATGTATATGTGTATTTATATATTTATATATGCATATATGTGCATGTATGCATGCATGTATGTTTGTATGCATGTATGTATGTATGTGTATATATATGCAAGTATGTATGTAAGTATGTATGCATGTATGTATGTCTCAACCAAAATGAAATGAAAACTGGTGCATGGACAAAACTCTTTAATATGAAAATAGATTAATTTATTTTGGATTAATGTAGTTCTTCAAGTGTGTAGAAGTTTTATAGTAGCATTTGTATTTTTAAAATTTTGAACAAAATCCATTATCATGTTCACAAGTTATATAATGTGTTTAAAGTTGTTTTGTCAATTTACCCAAACAGTAGTGAATCTTCAAAATATTTTGAGATAATTATACCTATAAAATAGTTGATACTAAAGTCAAACCTATATCTCTTGCTTTAAAATTGTCATTCTTATAAAACAGAAATATAAAAATGCCTACAATGGAAAAATTGCTGAAGAAGTTTGAAAATTTAAAATAATTAAATTAAAAAATTTAAAATAGTTGTTTTCAGTGATGGTATTCAAATTGAAGTATATTTCATAGGAACTCACAAATTAAAAAAAAATTAACCTGTCACACTGATTCCATGTGTTTAATAGTTCCTTCATGGCAAGACTCAGACTTTGAGAAATAGTCCTGAAAGATTATCCATGTTGTAGTGAGCTTCTGTTAGTTTATTTAGACAGTTTTTCTGTGATTATTGTTTGGGGACTGTGTTTCATATGTTGTCCGAACTGACCTGAAACTCATTATCCTTCTGCCTTATCCTCCACAGAGCAGGGATTACGGACTTGCAATCCTACCAGGCTGTCAAGAGAACTCAAAGAGGCAACAGGAGTTTTAGTTCTAGCAGAGGTTGATGGGAGCCTGGAAGCAGAGAGGATGAAGAGAGGGTCTAGGCCTCTAACAGGCAGAGCATGCATGATTTGAATCACCCATTCCCTCTTCTTCTTAAGGGCCAGCAGATTTGTGCAAATCTCTGGTGCTTTCCTTACAGCTCTTTTGGGTAAAGGTTGAGATCTAAGCCTCATTTTTTGGACAACTTCCCCATGTCACAGACATGTTCTCCTGGAACAAACATGTTTTCTTTTCTGACAGTGGTACACGTTAACTATTAACAAGCCAACATGAGAGGAAATTTGAGGTTCTAGAGCTCTTTATAAACATGACAAAAACATGCTTCTCTTAAATTCTTACACTATGAGAATAACAAGAACAAGCCAGTTAGATAGTTTATATCTAAAAATTCTAGGCAGAGTTTAGAATGAGGTAAATATTCCTACAACTAAAGTCAAGATAAAATAAGACCACTTAAATATGCAAAATGTTTTTATTTACTAGTTATTAAGGCTATGTTTGATGTATCATGTGTGTGTATAAGAGACAAAACATGTTTTCAATAATACACATATATATTATATAGAGACAGTGAGAAAAAGAGAATTGTTGATTATATAATATTCAAATGTTGCTTATATAATATTCAAAGTTGCATATTGTGTATTTTTGATTCAATGAAGCATATATTTTCATTTAATCTGGTAGATATTACAATCCCAAATCCATTCTTTCTTTATAGATAGACATTTCCACTCCTGTGCCAAATGTTTTTGAATCATTTTATAAAAATGATAGGTTGATATTTTATTTTAGTGACCTAACCAATTTTAACTAGTTTGAAAAGCAAAAGAATAGACTCGAGATTCAACACTGTTTTCCAAGGAAAGTAAGAAAATCTGCTTTGCATTTAAGACTATGATGTAATGTCTCACATTTGCAGATTATTTCAAATGAAAAACAGGCTTTCCCGGCTTGGAAGCCTATATTTTCTTTGCTGTGCAGGACAGGCAAAGCTTATTTGATCATATATACCACTTGCTATGGGTGGGCTTGATCAGAGCAGATGACATTAAATAATTAACAGGTTCTCATCCCAAACCACACTCTATGCTTTAATTAATATCCTCCCTTAAAGGAAGAAGTTGTTTACGAATGCTGCTTTCTGAAAGCTGACTGTGGCTCACTAAACAAAACCTCTGAGACAGGATGGATGCCCAAGGGATTGCTTTCCCTTCATTGTTTATAAGAACTCCCAACAAAGAGCTGTGAAAGCTCATCTCGCCATGAGGCATGCTGACAATCTGCCAGTTTAGTCACCAATAATAATGAGACCAGCACCAGCACTAAGCTCACTGCTAATCTAATGAGCGCCTATTTCATCCTCGCTTTGATATTACCGCAGCTGCTAAGCACCCCAGGTTTAGGACATACAAACAAGAGGTGTGGCTCCAACCAGTTGAAAAATAATTACTCCCACAATATGGCCTTGGTATCACACACCAGCAGCACACTCATTTTTCTATGAGATTTCCTAGATGTAGATTGCATCGTCAAATTAAAAAAATAATAATAATGAGGTCATCGTCCTATGCTGAGCTTGAAAAAGGCTCAATTAGTTGTCATTGTTGTTAATGGTGTTTGGTTGCTGTCGTTATATTTTTTGCCTGCTGGTCCTCCACGAAGATAGGGATGCGTACATGTGATTTATGAACTTGGGTATATAAGGACCATGTGATGTCACTTCCTTCACTTAGCTCCTGGGGTGAATGTAATTATGAACAGATGGGCAAATGACATGATTCCTCTGCTAATGAACTTCCCTACTGAGCCAGAGGACAGTGCATTACCCTTTCGTTCTTTAGACTCTTAATTATCACTTCTTTTTTTCCAGTGTGAATATTACACACGCAAACATCTTTGAATTTAAGTCATGTTGATGGAGCATTATGGACGTCATTAACTGAGTCTGTTCTGCTTGGGAAGAAACACATGCTCCAGAATGTTGGAGAATAAGATGTGTAGTGAGGCAGGGTTGTCACCCAGCATTCTGACTTAATCATCCAGACGTTGGAGGGGATCTTAAAGAACATGTCATTTGTTAAGAAACAAACCCCACAAAGATCAACACATTCTCTACCATTTGCAGGAGACAGAAGGGATACAAAACAACTTTTCCAAAGCATTTTCATGGTGCAGAAATATTCTGTTGCTTGGTATGGTGCATGTATTAGAAGCTTACTGGTACTTAAGTTAAACCACCAAGGCTGGAATGCAGTACTATTATCTGAAATTATTCATAATGCACTAACAATATTTTCCTGGCATGGTATCCTAATTACTCTGTCAAGATAATATGATCATTTCCACAGCAGACATAAAACCTGGATTTGATACATCCTAAAATCCCACTGGGTGAAGGATTCTCTAAATACAGGTGTATCCTTGAGTGTTCTCATACACCTAAGCAAATTAGACACACAGAATTATTTTCTTAAATCTTTATGAAATCAATGAGCAATCTGATCTGAATCATCTTTAGTAATCTCAAGCCAAGCCCAAATTCAAAGCTGTGAATGTCTAAACTCCTACAATTACATTCTATGGCTTCAGATCTCATTGAGAGGCTTCAACTAATGTTTCCTAGATTTAAGGTTATTACTTATAGAATATCAATATCTTGGTTAAGTATGAAAGGAGAACAATAAATAAATGTGAGCATACTTACCCTTTATGTGGCATTTGAACATGTTCCAGACAGAATTAACTTTATATTTAAAAATTAAATTTAGCTAGTTATCTGTATTTTTGCCTGGCAACTCTATGCAGAGTAAAGAGTTTACCTTTTCTGTAAGCTTACATGCTTACCTTTTTAGTGTTTGTATTGCGTAGCCTTTCATGGAAGCAGGATGACCTAATTTTTCATGGTAGTCATTTACTTGGAGACTTTATATTCTTCAATATTGCATTATTCTTCAATATTACATTATTTTCTTCAATCAAACCAGTTATTACCACCTCCTCGGTTGAAGAACATGTAAAGCAAACAAGGAAGCTTCCTGGTGAGGAAAAACCAAAAGTCATGTTGATAGAGAGAAATCAAACTGCCTGGCATTCCTACTAAAGGAACTTGATAACCTTTGTGACACCCAAGTTTCTCCCCAACAAAATAAAATATCCGTTTTTGTAGCCTAAAGTTATTTTTTTATATTGTATTAAATCTTACATTAGTGTTGGAAAAATTTAGCCTATGAAAGTTACCTCATCTAGAGTTGTTTACGTGGATGATCAAATATACTTGTACATTTCAAAATGTCCAGTTTAGAGCTGTGAGTTTAAGCCAATCTGTTCATTCCCCATTCAGTGTGTTATATTCTAAAAGTCAGAGGTCTGAAATCACTTTCATTGGACTAAAGCCAAGGGATTTAGTGAGCTGACTTCATCTTGGAAGATCAAGTAGAAATTATGGATTAAGGTTAAACCCATACTCTATGGCATTTCTATTATTTTACTAGAGAAAGAGTTATAATTTGCAGAAATATGAAGTACAAAACTTATGAATTTGATGGACAGATGATGGGTTAGAATTCTGATATGTTAGGAGTCATGTTTGCAGCTTAATATATTGAGTTGTTTGTTAGTGAATGGAATTTATAGTATCTGAAACCCATTGTGGATATTGTTTTTTAAAATTTATCCAAAGACAAGTCATAATTACCATGAAAAATCAAGAAGTTGTAGTAGAGGATGATGATGACTAATTATCTCAGGAGCAGTTCGAAGAAGAGACCATAAAAAACTTTTAAGGACTGGCCAGAAAAACATAAGGAAAATAAACATAACTTTAGTCTTGAAAATTTCAATGTTAGGGAGACTATGCAGTAGATAAAACCAAGTCTAATAATATCCACTAAATGTGTAATTGATTGAGAAACAGTCTGTTCTTTTCTTTTCTAAAGAATAAGCCTTTATTTACAATATGCGTATAACTGTGGAGGAGATACAAAAAGAGAAGGCATTGCATGCATCCATGTATTTACACCAAGGTGCACGCATCATCTTGACTCTGGGTGGACCTGCAAAGGAATGTGCTGCTTATGTCTTTCTATTCTGATGCTGCTGCCTGATTTGACAATTTCATCACGTGTTTCATTTATCAGTATGTTCATTGCACACAGAGTTGAATGAACCGTACCTCTCTTTCTGACCTAGTGGTATGGTCAAGTAGGTCCTCATTTAAATAAGTCTAAGGTATATGTATTAGGAAGACCATTAAAGATATTTGCAGTTACTTTATTGGTGCTAGGACAAAACTCCCAACCAGAGGCAGCTACTGTGAATAAAGGATTTATTTTGATTTCCTGTTGCCAGGTCATGTTTTATGATGGAGGGAAAAGCATGACCAAGCATACAGCAGGGAGTTACTTCTTGTCACAGCAGTGGGAAAGACAGAAAGGGGCTGAAGTATCAAGTTGCAAGCACGATCCCCTTTGCACACCTTCTCCAAGACTCTACCTCTGAAAATCTCTTACCATTCATTTTTGGAATTGTACCCAGCAGAGAACCAAGTATTCAAAACACATGAGCTTATGGCAGCACATTCTTTCAAAACATCACAAAGATATTTTGCTTTTGCTTCTCTCAAAAGTCTCAATTTTAGCTGAAAACATATAGTCCTAGAAAAAATTCAAAGGTATGGTAAGAATATGAGCATTGATTTTTATGTAGATTTCTCTACTGTTATAAAAGTAGTGTTCTCTAGGCTAAACTCTTAGCATAAACTGTGCTAGTATGATTAGCTTCTCTTTAGAATCATTTTAATGAAAGACATACATTATCAAATAAGCAATATCTGCTGGTATTCCTCATCTAGATCATAATGCTATTACTCCCCAATATATATATATATATGTGTGTGTGTGTGTGTGTGTGTGTGTGTGTGTGTGTGTGTGTGTGTGTGTGTTTGCTCTGAATCTATCAATACTCAGATTTTTTTACCACAGAGTAAAATATTCTTTATTTATTTTATAAAACATATTTTTCAAATATTCATAGCAAGGAAATATAAAAAGATAATATCTTTATTTTATCTTAAATGCATTATATATATGATAGAGGAGAAACAGAGAGAGAGAGAGAGAGAGAGAGAGAGAGAGAGAGAGAGACAGAGAAACAGACAGAGAGGGAGGGAGAGAGGATGGACATGAAGGTCACCTTCCCACTGCAAAGGATCTCCTGATGCACAGACCACCTTGTACATCTGGATTTATGTGGTTACTGGGGAATTGAAGTCAGGTCACAGGGTTTTCAAACAAGTGCCTTTAACCCCTGAGCCACCCATCTAACTCCAATTTTTCCCAACTAGTTTTCATCTAGTGTTGGTTGAATTAGTGGATATAATTCCAATGTAGACTTAATGTCAACAATATCCCTCATGGTTGATGAAAGTTTCGGTGCTTTAAAAATATTTATTTATTCCATTGAGCTAGAAAGATTTTATAAACACATAGAAATGGTGACATGAGAGACAGAGAAACAACTTTCCCAATCTAAAATTAGAGGTCATTTTTCAAATGTATTTGGAAGAAACTCACACAATTTTCAAGTTATTGATAAAAATACACATAATTTATATATAAGCTGTAAGAATTATATTCACTGTTCTTGAGTCATGTTTCTAGACTCCTAGGTCCTAGGCACAGGTCAGATTGTATAATCCGAGGTGTCTTAATGATCTCTCGTTCTCCCCTGGATCTGGTGAAGGACAAAGCACTATGCTGACAGAGATCAGCCTGGCTCATTCTAGCAGGGCTCTCGTCCCATCCTGTGGCACCTAGGTGAGCCGTCAATCTGGCCACAAAAATGGACATTGGAAAGCTATTTGGCCTCTCTGACTCACCTTAAGTTATATTTCCTTGGGCCTAATGTATTAGAATATTTTTATATAGGACGGTAAGACCCTAAGTATGAGTTAAACGTGTGTGTGTGTGTGTGTGTGTGTGTGTGTGTGTGTGTGTGTGTGTGTGTGTGTGTGTGTGTGTGAAAGCATGTGTGCAGAGGAGCGGGCAGAAGTGGGAGAAATGAAATGTGAACAAATGATGACGGAACTCACTGTGTGACAGATGTGAGATAGCTTGAGGTACATGGTGATTTTTTCATCTTCATTCTGAATTTCCAGCGTCCGAAGCTTTGAGACCTAGAACCAAATATCTAGAATAAAAGTTCACATTTGTGTCTTTGTCATATACACCCATCTTTCAAGGGTATGGTAAGGGGACATTTTGTAGTGTTTTTTTCATATAACAGAGTCTTGGACATTTCTTGGATATTGAAGGTATTTCCTAAAGGTGTTCATAAATCATCTAAAATTGTGAAGCACATTTACTGATTAGCGAGAGCACTGTTTCCCTCCTACTTTATTGTGATATGTCTGGTGTTTTTGACAGGAATACTGAGATCATCTCATGACAGATATTTTCTTTCTGTGATTTTAGAGCCCCTGAAGTCTGTCTTTAGCACATTCTGATGAGACATGACTTCCTCTCACAGAATGTTTTTTTTTCTTTTACTTTGAGATCAGTAGTTTATAAATATTGATAAAAATCCTTTTAACATATCATTTTCTGTTAAAAGCTAAATGAAATACAGAAAACTGGAACCAACTTTCATTTCTTGGTTCACTATCACTGTCCCTTAGAAATGGGATTCTGAGGAGCTCTTGCCTTTTTAGCAGACAAATCATTCATGCTCTCTAAACAAGCAAATGAAAAGCCAGCCTATTTGTGAAAGGTTCAAATTTGATACAGTCCAACTTCTAATATTTTATCAGTGTGTATATTAACTGCCTAATGAGTGGATGGGGACCATTAGCTCTAATAAGATAAAGAAAAAAAGCAATTTAACAGCCTAGTTTATACACCCTAATTCTTAATCTCTTTCTTCTTTAGACCATTTATACAATGGAATAACTCTCTAATAGACTTGTTATATTCTTTACTCATTATAATAATCTCTATCTTTTCCCATGTTTATTGCAATAGAAAGGCTGTACAGTGACTGAGGGAAATCTGATTCAAGATATATACGATATATGCCTGGACTAAAGTAACACTGTAATGTTAGGTAGCATGGTACTTATTAATAGTTCTATTTTAGAAGGATTTATATTCTCATACTTTATTGATCTTAGGATACAAAAGTTTGGAATTTCCAAGATGTATTTATACATATTGATCTCCAGAAACTTGGCATTTATATAATAACTTTAGTAAAACACACGCAGGAATAAAGATAAATAAGGAAGAAGAAATTCTCCATAAGCAGTGAAAATACAAATACAAATCCAATGTTATTTAATTTATGTTCAGATTTTAATTTACATAGAGATCTATATGACTGGAAACAAAATTCTATTCTAACCCATCTTGGCTATTTACTTTCTCTTACAAATACAGCAATAGCAAATACAGACAGTCATCTGAAATCTTAGACTATGTCCATTGTGTGTGTATGTTGATTTACCTGTTAATATTAAATATCTGAAAGACAATATCTTAATACAAATACAATATTATAAATGGGTTCCTTTTAAATATTGGAGGCAGAATTAATTATCTTGTTCCTTTGGCACTGAGTGTTTTTCTTTCAATATTTATATTACTTGTACTTTCTTATACAATATTTTAAAATGAAAATAAAATGTTTTTGGTCTGTCAGTAAAATTTTAGTACATACCATGTGTGTGCATATTTAACATCTCAACTATCCCAAGAGTCAGATAAAATACATTCTACAAAACAAATTATTTTTCCCTCAAAGTAGTAATTCACTTAAAAATTAAAGAAAAAGAAACATAGTCCTTTCTTCACACCACAGGTAGTTTTGGAACTACTTTTGAATACTTAGACCTGTTGCTGTTTTAGTTTCTGGGAATATGGAACAAAGTATCCGTCTGCCTTTAAAAATTACATTCTAGGTAGAAGAAACAGAAACTAGAACATAAAATAAATACAATGAAAGAGGATAATTTATTTTCTATAATTATATTTTATATGATGTAGTTTTGGAATGCTTCTTGGATGATGCTGTGCAGGAAGAGAGATTTGTGGTGAACATAACTTATCATAATGGAGCCATAAAGCATATATGTATGCATATAGGAAGAAAAGACTTTCAGGGGAGGGGAATGTCATGTTTAAAATTTTGCATTGGATTATACTTCATTTCTCAATAGAATAGAATAATGGAATATGTGGGTGAAATGAGAATAAAACACAATTTCTAATCATCAGGGAAACGTGAAACAAAGTCCCAGTGGTGAAATAAATCTCACATCTTTTTCAGTAGCTATTATCAAAATGATAAAATGTAACAAAGATGAGGAATGATGGGGTGATAAGGAAATACTTGCACACTCTCAGTCAGGAAATAATTGAATGCATCAGATTGTGGGAAAGTCATGTAACTACTACATTATCCAATAATGCCACATTGGAGTATCTATAAAAAGAGAAGAGAATCCTTGTGTAAAAGAGATAACTGAATTCCCAGGTTCATTGCAGAATTTATAATTAAAGTATAAGAATGAATTGATGTTTGCGGATGTAAGAACAGAAGCCACAGGCATTAGTGGATTTAAATATAAAATTAAAATAGTATGTGGAAGAAAAACAGCAAATTACCCACAAATAAAAAGGAGATAATGTAACAACCATAAGAATATGAAGTGAACATGTCTTAAAAGCAAGACAAACAAAAATGAAATAATATATGTATAAGTTGACTTTAAAAAATTTAAAACATGTATTTTAATTAATTTAATGCTAAAGTCCAAGAGTTTTGACAAAAATAAATAATCTGAATTTATCTATTAAAAATTTCAAAAAGACTCTGGATATGGAGGCACATATTTGTAATCTCAGCATTCTGGAGCCTAAGGTACGAGGATCACTATACATTGAAGGCCAGCCTGGGCTAGAAAGTGAGTCCTGGGATAGCCTGTGCTAGAATAAGAATTAGCTTAAAAACAAAACCAAAGCTGGGCGTGGTGGCACACGCCTTTAATCCCAGCACTCAGGAGGCAGAGGTAGGAGGATCGAAGTGAGTTCAAGGCCACCCTGAGACTACATAGTGAATTCCATGTCAGCCTGGACTAGAGCAAGACCTTACCTCGAAAAACCAAAAAAAAAAAAAAAAAAAAAAAATACATGACACAATTTTCTCCAACTCTCAAATATAGCCAGTAAGTTATTAGAATTTGAAGATACAGACAAGTAATTCCTCAGATCTAATGGGTACTATTAATCGTCAACTTGACTGGACTTAGAATCACTTAGGAGACAAGAATGTTATGTATGTCAAGTTATTAGTAAAGAAGTTTCATTAGAGCCAGGAATGATGGTGCACGACTTTTATCTCAGCACCAGGAAGGCAGAGGACAGAGGTAGGAGCATCAACCTGAGTTCAAATCCATCCTGAGAATGCATAGTGAATTCCAGGTCAGCCTGGGCTATAAGGAGACCCTACCTCAAAAAAAAAAAAAAAAAAAAAGAAAAGAAGTTTCTTTATGATGTGGCACCAGCTGTGAGCTGGAATTCACTCTGAATAAACAGGTAAAAAGAAGGAAACATTCTGATCAATAGCATTCACCTCTCCTCGCATCCTTAAGGACCAGCTGCCTCATTCTCCTGCTGATGCTCCTTTTCTGTCAAGATCAGCTATGTTCCTTATCATTTGAGTCACACGTGAAAACTTGTAATCCAAGAATTCCCAAATCTGCAATAGGAGGATCCTGATCTTCATTTATAGATCAGGATCTTGATTTTGATTTCTGAAAAATATACATTATTTGATTTCTAGCCGGATTTTATCAAACACTCATTTAGTTGAAATGTTAACTAGATTCGTTTAGGGCAAATGATTTTTTTTTTTTTTTAGCCCAGGCTCACCTGAAATAGATGATGTAGTCTCAGGATAGCCTTGAACTCATGGCGATTCTCCTTCCTCTGCCTTCCTAGTGTTAGGTACGATCCACCATACCAGGCAGGTTTTACATTTTCTTGTTTGTATATGAGTGTGTACCTGTGCACATTCTTTTCAGGAATGTGGAGGCCTGTTGTCAATGCATAGTTTTTTTTTTCCTCAGTCACCTTCCAATTTATTGAGATAAGAAAGCTTGTCAGTCTGTCCTGGAGATCTGCTTGTCCCTGTTTGCCAAACACTGGGATTACAGACAATCCCTCATGCTTCAAATTTAAATGAATACTCTGGATCTGAACTCAGACAGTTACTTTGTTCATCAAGTATTTTAGATGCACTTATTGCTTCAACACTTCAAATAAAATTATAGTATAAAATACTAGCAGTATTTATATTAATGCTGTGTTAAGGGTGGTTTGCCTTCTGCTTGGGATTCAGCTGTCATTTCAGGTCTTGTTGGTAGAATTGGGTGGTCAAAGGTTCTCTCTGCCTTCTGAACAACACAAATTCTCCAACAGAGACTGAAATCAGCGTAGGTTAAATGGACAGACATTATTAGTTTGAAGAGATTTTAATGGGAGTAAGCCTTTCTTTAGGCTCATGGTTAGTGGGTGCTTCCCCTTGGAGTCGGGACTCTTGTCTTCCATAGGAATTGGCCTTGGATTCCAGTTCCAGCTAAGGGTTCATTGCCACTGAGTGGATCTCTTAGCCAATCAGAGAGCCATTAATTACCCACCTAAGTTAAGTGCCACTAGTGCACAGGTGAGTAATTCTTGCCATGCTGGTCTCTGTCATAAAGCAGTGCCCCTGCTTTTTCCCAACATTAGTCACCATCATATGGCAGTGCCCTTATTTCTCACAACATCGTTGGCCAATTTCCACAGGCAGGTCATGAAGTGCTAGCACACCATGGACAAACCATCTGTGAACTGGTTTCCTCCCAGATTCCAGTGGGGTCTCTTAGTGTTGTGTGATGGCAGCCTGAGGTGTCTTCAGCAACAGGGCTTGTG
>PVHP010025047.1:0-25898 GCA_004024765.1 Zapus hudsonius
GGAGGCTACTAAAAATAGAAACTAGGTAATCCAGAATGGTCTATATCTGTTAACCTATACTGTTCTAACTCTCCAATGGAGATTGTATTTGTATTTTTCAGGATATAGCGAATGAGCTGTGGCCCATATAACCCTACCACCCGACAGCAGGCCAAAAGATGAGACCATGGCAAGAGATGAGCCACCACAGTCATATTGTAGGCCAATGAAACAGAAACCAAGGATTTTCTAAGGACCTCTAAGCTCGCAATATTTTTCCATTTTTAAATGTTTTTATTGCCTTAAAATTATGTATATTAACACAACAATATGCTCAGTATCATAGGTTGTTAGATAAAGTCATTGAATCCATGATGACATATGCATTAGTTATTGTCCCCCCCATGACTCTAACATTCTTTCCACCCCTTCTTCTGCAAATTTCCCTGAGTCATAGTGGGTGAATTCAAATTTTCCATAGTTAATAGGTTTGTAAAAGTCTCTAAATTTGTGTTTTGGACAATTTTGGGCACCCTTGGTGCCTCTCTCCATTGTCCTTCTGTAGGTTATCTGCCTCTCTGTGGGAATAGATGTTCTGCTCATCATCCCAATTCCTTAGAGGTTGTGTTTGGGCTCTACATGGATTGTCTCCTGCTTGGGTGTCCCGTGTCACATCAGGTCCCCTTGGTGGAGTTCCTTTATCCCCATTTCTCATTTCCTTCTGAAAGATACAAACAGAGTCTCCAGTGGAGAGTGAGATTATTATTGGTCAATTGAGACAAATACTGCTAGGTTGGTGAGCGTTTGGAGGATGTAGCCTTTCTAAGGACCTATGGTTACTGAGGACTTCCCCACGGAGATGGGGTTCTTGGTCCCCCTTCAAGGTTGCCTTGGGTCCCCTTATCAGTCAGGGGTTCCCTGCCTTTGAGCGTATATCAAAGCCAATTAGCCAGCTGTTGATTACCCACCTAGGTTGGGCGCCACTATTGCACAGATGGGCAATTCTTGACTTGCTTGTCTGTGCCACATAGCAGTGTGTTCTGCACTCTCGGGCCATTGGTTGGTAAATATGTTTCTTGCTCAGTCAGGATATCATTAGTCTGGTTCCCCTGGCAGCTCTTGCAAAACCTTTAGGCATTTCCCAGGCTGCCCATCTGGGAGCTGATTTCGTTTCTTGCTTCAGCAGGGTCTCTCAGTGTTGATATCAGATATCTTCAGCAATAGGGTCTTACCTTTTGCCTGCGGTGAGTATTCAAGTGCTGTGACAAAAGTGTGTCTTGCTTTAGGGACCATGTGGATCACTCTGATCAACTGCTCTTGTGGGAGGTAACTACTTACTGGGTCGGGGAGCCAGAGGACAGTGTCCTTTGTACCATAGGTAGGTTTCCACCCTTCCCCCCACCTTTGAGGTCCTCTCTGCTTCCAGAACTTGTACAAAAGATATAATTCTATGGCGAAATTTAAAGAAAAATGGATGGACTTGGAAGAGATCATACTCAGTGAACTCACACAAGAAGAGAGAGACAAGAACCGCATATTCTCCCTTATCTGTGGCAACTAACCAGGTTAAACTGAACTGTAAGTAAATATGACAAGTGATTCAGGTGAAAGGCAAAGTGGACAGAAGGAACTGGGGGCAGGTGTGGAAACAACAGAGTGGGGAGTTGTTCACATACCTAAACTAACAACAATCTGGCTCCATAACATCTTTATTGAAGTATTCCATTTTGAAACAGAATAGGGACTTACACTAAGAGTATGGTTGAATATTATGCTATATAGCGGGAAAATTTGTCTAATGTTCATGAAACTGATAATGAATATTTGTTCATAACTGATATTATAATATTGTTTCATATAATACATTCAGTTGTCCATATCGCTCTGTATATTTTCAACTTCCTGAAATTTAAATGCAATCTTAATTTCTTTTTGAAAATGCAATTGTTTATCTAAAAATATATATATATAGTTGCATAAATATTTTTTCCACTCATATGTTGCAAGAGCACTGTAAAAGCACATGAGGGCATCTTCCAAATCAGATGCCCATCAAGAAGCTCATTAAGTCAAGTCTGTTTGCATCAACTTTACATTGGAACAATTTAAAAATGGTTAAATGATAACTATTTTCTGCACCTTCATCTTTTGGAGCTCCAGGTATAATGTCAATTCTTTCTATAATTACTGATTATGGATGGCACAGTATTGTGATAATGATTCCTCATGGTAGCAGTATCTGGGTTATCACTGACACACTGGTTACCGCAAACTTATGTTTTGTCTCGTTCCAGGACATTATTATGACAAACCGGAGATAAAGACAGAAAATTCAATAACACTGGCCTTTGCTAGGATGTTGCCATGAAAATCTTGCCAACATTTAAGCCAAAGACTACCCTGCTATATGAAGAGAAAACCACTGAGGAGATTTTGGTTACTCTAGTCATTTTAGAAAGGGTCCTCATTCATGTCAGAACCAGCTTGATGAATATCTGAGCAATCCGGATGAGATCAGGTGAACAAGATTTGGATCAGAAACAAAAGCAGGTAAGTGTGACCTCAACTGAAGAGAGAAAAAAAAAACTATAGAAATACATTTTAAAAAGTTAAATTTCACAGGGAAAGTTTGCACAAGGTGTTAATTCACATATTGAATCTAGGATCCTTTTAGAATAATAACAAATAAAGGATAGCTAGTCTTAAAAAGTTAATGTAAGGTTTACTAGGGTCAGAAACAGAGATAATCTATTTGTTTACCTTTTGTCTAAAACAGAGTAGACAGAGAAACTAAGAGGGAAAAGAAGGGACAAAGAATAACAGAGCTTGGGAAATGGGGAGAACTTGAGTTTATGATAATTCAGACACACTATGAATCATTGGACTGAGTGTGTAAAACCATCCAAGGGGAGACATTTCATGTTTAAAGATGCAAATATATTCCCATTCACAAAACTGTGTTACACATAGTTTAGTATTATGGTATTTATTATATAATGGCTTACAGTTATCCATCTGCTGTGGTTCCTTTGAAATTCTGTGTTATAAACCAGAGTTCATTCCACCTAACTTGTAAGTAGTTGTCTTAGTGATATATTGTTTCCACTCTCCAAGGACAAGAACAAGCATCCCTGACTTGTTCTCACAAGACCAGGTGAATATCACCTTTCAAATAAATAACAATGCTGTCCATTTCATGTAATCCACTGGTTGGATGATACTTTTCCCTTCTGTTTATGGAGATAAACATAAGAACCAATCTCAGATTTAACACCAAATACTCCAAATGTAATTTCAGAACTCTTTCTGCAAGACAGAAAGTACCTGCAATGCATTCTTAAAGAGTAAGAGAAAGAATATTTAAGTAACTTAAAATAAGAGAGCCACAGATGTACCTGAGTTTATACCCTAATGGATAAGAGGATGATGAAACAAAGCTGGTAAATTTGAGGCTAAATCCCAGTAGGATCTGAAAAGTTGGGGAGGTAATTGACTGGTAGGTACTGAAATGCATTATTAGAAACAATCACTATGTTCATTACACAAAAGTACACCTTCATTCTTAACATTAAACTTTATGTTATAATTATATGCACACATATTTTTTTCAGGATAGGTTCAAGATGTTATATTGTTGATATAATGACAATCTTTTTTTCCAGTAAATTTCAGAAGTACTAGTATTATAGCAAGGCCAATTTATAGGAAGTACTTATCAAATCTGTGTCTTCAGATTTAATTCATGAGCTTATATAATGAGTTAGAAGCCCATCTGATGATAGCACACATCCACAGTAAAGCCCTGGTTTACTTCTGGAGAGCCTAAACTCATTATCACATGAATTTGATAGTTAGGAATGATTTATCTCCTGCAATTAATGATTTTAACAAATTTGGGTGAGTGAAATCATGTCCTTAAGGTGTCGAGATTGAGGTGAGCATTGTTGAACTTCAAAGCACAGTATTACTACATTGTAATATTATGAAATAAGAATGGTTCCCATTGCTTCAAAATGATAAACAACACAAGTAAAAAGAAAAAAAAAGGCAAAGCGGCAGAAATCAAGCTTCCATTTTTCAGCATGGCAAGTTCTCACTACAGGCACAGCTGTTGCTGAAGGAAAAGCCTATTACAAATGCAAGTAAACTCATTTTCTCCACAAATATTATTATCATTAATTTTGTAGTATTTAAGGAATAAATCATACCATATCGGATTCTCTAAAGCTACAAAGAAACAATAGGATTACTTAAACATCATCTGATTTCTGGCCAGAGCAAAGGTGTGTTGAGCAAAAGTTAAATTTCTTATGTTATGATTTCTCCTTATAAGACATATGTTATTGTTAGACATATCATAGTGATTTATGGCATAATTTGTAACAAAATTCTTACATCATACTTTTTATTAGACTAAGAAAATTGGAGCATGCAACAAAAATTTTCCCTCATCCCTTTAATCAAAGATGTTCTATCTGCTCACACAATGACTTTCTGTGGAATGTAAAACCTTGCCTAGGGAAAGAAGTGGCTTTTGAAATCAGAGAAGGCTATTAGTCAATATTCTGTTGAGACACCAATACACAGTTCATATACATATCTGGAGGAAAACATCCATGAGTTCATAGAACTTAGGAGACAGAGGAGCCTTGAACTAGTGTCTCTAAGCTAGAGACCAGAGGGAGCTCATGATATATAGGAGAGACCCGAAAACAGAAGAGTGATTATCAGTTCCTATTGAAGTCAAAAGTCAGGAGACCTAGGAGTATTTATGTCTGATGGCAAGAGGTGAATGCAGCCATTCAAACATAGAACAATGTTTTCCTTTTTCATATAACCAACTTTGGGTGATGCTTGTTCCTGTTAGTGAGGGCAATCTTTCTCAAGTCTAATGATTCAATTGTTGTGTACCAGAAACAACCTCCAAGACACATCCAGAAATAAATATTTTGTCATCCATCTGGATAATTTTTTGCCTGGTCAAGTTAGCACATGAAATTTTCTATCATAAATTTGAATCTTTGTTGGAAGTTTGACAAGTTACATAAGTTGTGATTTTCCAACTATAGCAGAAAAAAAGCAGAAAAGAGAATGAAAATATTGATGGATTTATGGTACAGCCAGCATTATAACAATTTCCCTTCTCCATGTTTGCCTTTGTTTTCATTTTTCTGCTTTTCTGGGAAGAAATGATAAGTAATCATTTTCTCAAAGTGAAATGAGAAGAGTTTGATGGTAGTTGAAAGAGATTCAATATTAGTTACAGAAAGTAGTAAAAAAATAGAAAAACAGAAATGTTTGGTGATCATGAAGGCCCAGTTGAAGCCTCATAGTTGTTAAAGTCTCTGTCATGTGAAACTTTTTCCCTGGGGAAGCGATGAACTCAGGTCCAGTCACCCCAGAGAAGGAATGGATGAAAGGCCAAAGTACGATTGGAGCATTTAGTTGAACCAATGAGTGATTGGGTTTATTTACAAAGCATGGTGAGGGTTACCCACAGGACATGGGTGGCTCCCAGGAAGTCACATCACCAAAAGCCCCAAAGACATAAGTCAAGGAAGCTGCATCTCTGAGGCTCATTGCTGGACTTCCAGGCTGCTCTGCTGGTTGCAGAGTCTCCAATATATACATGGCCTGCAGAGTTTGCTCTCTAAGGAAGAGAAAAGATTCTCTCCCCAAGTAATCATTTTCCCCTTTTAGAAACTTAGGTGGGGAGAGTGTGCTAACCTTTTTCTTAGACTTGTTGACCTCCTGATGCCTCCTCCCTTCAGTAGGGAAAACAACCATATAGAGAGAATTCCTACAGAACATTGGTCAGAGTCTGCCCTTCAACAATTGAATACTGCTCCTATAATTTGTCCAGTGCTCATAGGACATTTCAAATTGCAGCTCTCTGGGACTTGACCTCCTAAGTCCCTCCTGCCTTCAGGAGGGGATATTTCAATTCAGAGAAATTTGATCTACAACAATGTTCCATTAAATAAACATGTTTTTCTTCTTTAGAATCAGTCTGCAACCCACTTGTGGATAAGACAAAATAGAGGGTTGGTTACCCAGTGTTGATGTCTTGATATAAGCTATCCTGAAGGGACAGGACCACAGTTGAATACAGAATTTATACCACACAGTGAGAGGCATGACAAAAGGCATATCATCAGACTCAGGAATACAGGAAGTCAGATAAGGTAGTGATCCATATGACGTTAATGCATAGTTCTAATGGACATAACTTCAGCATGAGATTCTGACAAAGTAAAGAAACTACTGATAAAGCAAATCTATGACTTCACAGATTTTTTGTTCCAGGTAGGACATTACAAATAAACTCATGAATTGAACTACACACCAAAGACAAACTAGCACATGAGAGGTAGGTACCAGCTTGTTACAAGTAAAATAATTTTCCAAAATGGAAGAAATAGGAAGTTTTACAGTAAAATATATAATTGTAATAGAACCTGATGCCATTCTGAGTGGGGGGTCACTATGGTGATAGAATATACAGATTGCATTGGTGGGACAGCTCTCTGATACCCTGGGGGAACTGAGCATGCTCCCTCAGCTTCAGTGTCCTATTCTCAAAGAGAGTGAGGCAATGCGGACATAGTTGAGGACATTTATCCAAGGTCATATAACTTTTAAAAGGGTCAAGACTCTGAAGCTATGGTTTTTAAATCTAAATTTTCATTGGCCTTTTTTGCTGTATCGAAATGAGTTATGGTTAAACACTGAGCAGAAGTCATAAAGGATTCACAATTTGTGTGCTGGGTTTGAGAAACTCAGACAAGATTTATGTGAGCGCCTTGCTCTACCAGCTGTCTCTAAATCACAAGGCTAAATACAGGCAACAGTTTGCTTGGATTTTCCATTTTGGTTACTTGAGACATATTGCAAGATGCTCCTGAACCTCAGTGTAAAACATAGTTTAGCTGGTGGCAAAGACTAACTACTCCCTAGAAAAGAATCTAAACAAGTCTTAGACATTTCTTCAGTTTTCAATCAACTGTGCTTCATGATGAAAATATAGTTAGGCAACAGGGAAACTAGGAAGATAACAAAATGCAAAGATTTAGGCAGGGCCACTTTGCCACCAGCAAAGGAAACAGATGGAGAAGCCTGTAACTTGGGACAGGCAGAGCCAGGCAGACAGGATAGGGAGCCAGAATGGGAGAGCTCCAGAGATGAGCGCAGGCAGTCTGTTGAATGCTTCTGGGACTGCAGACAGCAAAGGGACTTCAGGAAGGGAGATGGCACACAGGAACCCACGCCTTGCTGAGTGCTGAGCATGTTTGAAATCTTCAGAACTAAGCTTTTCTCTCCCTAGTTAAGTAAATATATATTCAAATCTGGACTCTTCTTTATTATCCCTGTCTCTTCATGCACATTTCTAATTAGTCAAGGAACTATGAACTGAGTCCAAACCACAGAGCAAACTTCAAAACTGCCTCAGGCTAACGCATTAGGATAATTGTCATATTTTAAATATAATCTTATAATGCCTGGATTCATCTGCTAGAACATTCAATTAAGTGAAATAATCAAGATATATTAATACAAAGCACAAAGACATCGTTATGACATCAACACCATGCTCATTAGCATGTAAAGTGATTCCCAAAGATTAAAGCAGATACTGTACCTACTTCAAACAACGGAGCACACATTTTTAAATCTTCAATTTTTCTCCATAAATTATTTAAGGACAATTTATACATAGAACATGATATGACAAGTCAACTATACATTTCATATGAAACTCTATGTCATTTGAGATGATGAGTTCTCAGAGACCACTTACTATTACATTACAGTGTCTACTCACCTGGTGAACACAGAGAACTGGAGACAAATTCGTCCTCATTGTTGATTACACTATGAGCTTTCTCTTACGTAAATTTCAGCTTCAAGTGCTATTGATTTTCTAGACACTTTGGATAATGAACTCAGCATTGACAGAGACACAGAACAATCTTGTATTTTGTAAACTTATATGTAATCAAGTTTGAACTTTTAAAGTCTAAGAAAGCAATATACATCTTGAATTGATCATGTTTTGTTTTGTATTTTTTGTATAAACATTACACTTTCTTCTTAAAACCACAAATCACATTAGAAGAGCATTGTTTTTTTTTTTACTTTCTTGAACTATGTTTTTGTTAGTTAATAACACCAAACATTATTTTGTCTGGTTTTACAGAGATGAAGAAACATAAAATTTGCTATATATATATATATATATATATATATATATATATATATATATATAGAGAGAGAGAGAGAGAGAGAGAGAGAGAGAGTGAGAGTATGTATAAATATGTATGCTATATGGACATAATATACAAAAGATGCCTCTATAACTTCTTTACATATCAAAATGGAGGAGTCAGACTCTTTCTGTTTAGTGTAATTCTGTCCACCAAAGTTCAAGATATTTCTATGTATATTATCCCCTCTTTTATGCATCTTAAATTTTAAAGTTTACTCACATATTTTCAGTTTATAAATATAAAGATGTCCTTTTTTAAATCTATTACCTATCTCAGAGGACTCAGAAATTACCTTAACCTAGTCTAAATAAGCAGGACTGGATATGAAACAGAAAAATATACAGAATATCAGATGATGAGAATACAGATATAAGAAATGAAAGCTGATGCTGAAGCACAGTAAAGGTAAATACTTTTAAATTGAACTGTCCAGAAAGGACTCACTCAAATTAACACAAACAAATACTTGAAGGAGGTGAAGAGAAGGTTATGAGCAGCAGAGTTTCAATAGTGCAAGAACAGTTCCACCACCTACTGGACACAGATATGACTGGTGTGTTTCCAAAACAACAACAAAAAACATACATTGTTTGGACAGCAGTAAATATAAGTGGACATGAGAGCAGGGTCAGTGAGGTTTAGTGGTTTCATGATGTGTGTGCTTTGAAAACTGTCTGAGGTGTCCTTTGAAATGATTGAGGAGAGGAGGTACATCTGTGATTGTGCTTTTTGAATTTTCTTTGTCTACTCAACTATGTCATGAGGAAAATGAGAGGGAGATCCTCTCCCTTGAAGCCCCTCTCCCTTGGAGTGTTCCATGGGCAAGTGCTACACTGGTACAATCAGAGGTGGACTAGAGAGATGTCTCAGTGTTAAGGCGCTTGTCTGCAAGTCCTAATGAACTGGGTTCAATTTCCCTGGACCTGCTTAACGCCAGATGTACAAAGTGGTGCATGCATCTGGAGTTCCTTTGCAGTTTGAGGCCCTGGAATGCCCGTTCTCTCTATTTCCCTCTCTGTCTCTCTTCTATCTTTCTCTGCTTATAAATAATGAAACCACACTATCCCTGTTAATGATTAGTTCGTTAAGGGTTTTTATTATTATTATTATTATTATTATTATTATTATTATTATTATTCTTTAATGATAGGTGTTCCTTCCAAGAGTTCATTTTTCCCATCTCACACACACACACACACACAAAAAAAAAAAAATAGTATGGGGCAGTTTGATTCCCTGATTGGAGGATTTCAAATTTTCTTTTGCTGCCCTGGTGGCCTGGAATGAAAGATCTGATAGTCAAAGAGTCAGGAGGAATCCCCTATGCCAACCCTGGCTGTTGGGGACGCTGCCTGAGAAATCTACATGGTGATCACAAATGATCATCCTGCCTCTGTAGGCACACCTGAGCCAGAGCTCTTGGAAATAGGTTTGTAAATGGGTTTTGTTTTCCTAAAATCACAGTGAACTCTAAATGACTCTGCAATCATTTCCATTTGGGACCTATGGGGAGCACTTCTCCTGCTGCCTAGCAGAAGGACTGTTGTACTGGCTCTAAGGAGGTAAGTTTGTGATTGATCCACAAGCAAACCGCAAGCCTCAATGGCTGGGATAGGCTAAGAAACAAGGCTGTTATTGGTCAAACACAAATGACTGTGATTGATCCAAACACCCTTTCTCAGCAGGCTTGTGGGGCTCTCTTAGTGGGTGACACTCTCCTGTGTGGATTCCCCTGATGTTACCACATCAGGATCAATACAAGTCTTCACTTGACTGGATTTGTCTTCTGTTACTGCAGTGTGAGCTGGTAGCTGTGGAGTAAAGCCTTAGAGGTACATGAGAGGGAGAGGCAGTGTCAGAGAGAGCTGAAAGAATTCTGGAGGGAATGCGGAACAGTCAGCTGACAAGGCTTTGAAAGGAGCTCAAGCCCCTGGCTTTCTTAACAATTGAAGAAAGCACAGCTGAACAGTCCAATAGCATGCAAGGCTGGAAAAGAAGGTCAAGTGACAACAAGAGAGGCCAGAGAGCTGAGATTAAAGATTGATAAAAGCTGGAAGGAGCCTGGGAAGAGTTACTGCTTTCCTGGTAACTGAAAGAGTACCATGGAGTTACCAAGTAACAGAAGGAGATGACTGAGACTTGCAAAATTGTCTTTGAGCTGCTTCTTGAAAACTCCAGGTGGAGAATCTCACAGCCCAGAGGGGCACTGGTCTTGTATTAAGGCCAGTACATCTGTTTATTTTCAAGGTTACAATTGAATATTCAAATAGTAGTAGCTATCTGAGGAACTTAAATTGAGTACATCTCAGAGAAGGCATGTCTATCTGAGGGAAGATACAGTGGTTATAGGCAAGAGATAGATAACTAATTAGGGAGTTTACAGAGAGTACACCTGGGGACTGTGTCTAAGAGCTAATCAGCAAAGAAGTTTATACATGAAAGTGAGTATGGACCTATCCTCTCCCTAGAGAAGACAGAGGAGTCAGAGTTAAGATTGCCTGTCCTGTGTGCAGGGGTGACAGGAAAATTAATACAGCCAATATGTCAGGCTTGTTAAACAGAACAGAACATTAGAAACTCTGTGAAGATAGTGTATCTATCTATATCTATAGCATCTATATCTATATTTATCTTTATATTGTATATATATATATATATCATCTATACCTATATCTATATCTACATATCTATATGTCTCTAAATATATCTCTATCTCTATTTTTATATCTCTATCTCTTTATCATCTATATCTATATCTCTATCTATCTAAGATTAGTTAAATGTATCTTTTGAAATATAATGAAATTGTATCTACTGGAGATTAGTCCTATGATATAGCAAAACAGGTGCAGAGTGGATTCAAATTCCAATTTGAATCCCAACATGATAACTGGCATATCTTTAGCACCAGAAGTCTCAGGCCCATGCCTGCAACACTGGCTGGTGTCCTTCTACACCACATGCACTGTTACATTTACTCATTTCTATTGTCTAGGTCTGTCTGGAAATTGCAATACTAGCCATATTCAAGAGAGGAGGAATCCCAAATTCCTAGGTACACACTGGAGCATTAATAATACTGTTTAGGCTAACTATGCTGACACATGGGTCTACAGAAGTGTCCTGATTCCTGAAGTAGATTGCACAACTAGCAGAGAGCACCTGCAGCTGCTCCCAAATGTCTATGTGTCATTGTTTCCTGTCGTCACGTGCCGTAGGAAACAAAAACAGCTATGAACTTGAAGTTTTCCCTACCTACTCATGAACAAAACGTCCCATGTAAGCTGGCTGCTATTGCTAAAATAAAGACAAGCAGACAAGTGCTTACTTTACTGCAATAACCCATATAAGAGATGTTTGAGACCTGGGTCCAAGCAAAGAAGAGAAGTGTTCTCCTAGTGATACATTGAAAGCATGTTGATTGACTGGGTAGGCTTTGAGTGTTTGTATCATCCAGGGTAACTAGAAACATTTTGAGTTGAGCCAAATGTGTGAGACACCAAGAAGGAAATGTATAGAATAACTCTTGGATTTAAGATGAACATTCTTAGTGGGGTCTTATGCTCTGCAATACATGCAGAAATAAACAAATGAGGAAACTGTGAACTCCCCAGTGTATATTGTATGCACGTTGGTCACCACTCAGCTGACTGAGGATTCTTTTGTTTCCTGGAATAGACACCCAGGTGGGAAAGAAGCTTTTCAGATGCCCGTCTCCAGCAGCCTGTCCTTTCCTTAGTGTTGGAGAGCAGCATCCAGGAGGCAGAAAGAGTGGGGAGTGGCTCCAGGTCTTTCCTCAAGTTCAAGTCTCAAACCGCTTAGCCCCTCATTATTGACCACTGTTAAGACTCTCATTCTGGAATCTGATACCTTTTAGAAGAATTGACACCTCACTAAAACTGTTCTGAGGACCAGAGCCTGCAAGTGCTCATCTCTGTCTCCCTACAGCTTTTATGAGTTTTCTGCATCACTCCTCTACGGCTGCTTCCTTCTTCAGTGGGCGATGGCTGCTTCTCCTTCTATCCAAACTGTCCACTCTTTTCCCTGTCTCTGTCTCTACCCCCCTCAAGCTGCTATCACCTGCTCTCTATTTTTAAAAACATTTTCCAGTAGCTTCCTGCTTCGTTCCTCAGTTTTTTCAAGTCCATTTCCAACACAATGAAATAAAAATAATCATTTTATTAAGTTAACCAACACTATAAATATTCTATCACTCTGTCACACACTCTCCCTCTCTTTCACACACACAACAGGCACACAAAGATTTAAGGAATTATTTTATACAGATTTAAGAGGTTTCAAGTAAAATAGATAAGACATAGTAAATCATTAAAAAAAATCTATAGGGTTGTCCAGCAGGCTCATATATATCTGTAGGTGTACATTTTGCAATGTCGAATCCCAAGATACTATGCCTTCAGATTCCTTTGCTGTAGTGGGAATGCCATCATCCTTATTAAGTCTTTCTAAAGTTTGGATGATGTTCACTCACATTATATCGAGTGATTTGGTTTTCTCCAAGTCTGCTGATATCAATGTTGATGACATCTTCTTGCAACTCTCAGAGCAACATCTACACTAACATTTGACTAAGTAACTGAGCACCACTTCCCAGCTAAGAAGTACATATTTATGTGACTCTCTCTTATCTTTGCTAGATTCTCCATGAAAGTATTTCTTTACTACTTTATTTAATAAACCCTAACCATGTGTGAATCTTGATCCACAGGTATATTTTTTTTTGTATTTGGAGTTATAATGTGATTAATGAGCAAATGTATTAATTTCCTTATATTACTATAATCTTTTTGTCTAGTACATTGCATGGTACACAATAAATATGAAAGAACTTTAACTGAATTAAAGAGTTATTAAATAAAGGATATGATATCCTGTAATAACATGCAAATCTTCTGTTAAAAAGAAACAATAGACAAGTAGAAATGAGCAACAGAGCCAAAGTTGGAGGTAATATGGATTATGACATGCTTTAATCAGTATTGTCCAGATAAAATGAATCTATGAGATATATGCTTAGAGAGATTTACTATACAGAAGTGATTCCCATATCATGGAAGCAAAGAACTTTCAAAATCTGTAGCTGGTCGAAATAATTTTGTATAGATCCAATATTAGTCTGAATGACTGAGGACCCTAGGATTCAATGTTTTTCTAGTCAAAGTCTGTAACTCTTGGCTTTGGGGATATAGAGCCGTAATGAGTTTTGATAAATTTCAACTAAGTATAAATATCACTTAAATATATTTAGGAATAATTATGATTGAAACATTATATTAAATAAATAGAGCTGGTAGTGCAAGTTGGTATTTTGGCTCATTTCTCAAAACCAATATCTTCATTGTATATCTCAATATAAGCATATTGTCAGACATAAGTGATAAGGGAAGTGGTTTTCTGAAGGTTGTAGAAATAAAAATTCATATGTTAGAGTTTTGATCTTTACAACAGTACATTTATATTGTACTATAAAAGCCTTTTCATTGAGTCCCCATTGGGCAATAATGCCAATATTTGATATCTTTCTCATCTAGTCAAATATATCAGAGGAAAAATATGAGTCCATTATATTCTGTAGTTTGCGTGTATTTGCACAAGGCAGCATCTCTTAAGAGAAAACATGAAGTGTAAGCCTGCAAAGCTATTTTTTAGACTTCAGGTAATATGAGTGTATTTCTATTAAAGGTATCATTAGTAGTATAAGAGAAACTGCTTTTGAATTGACTTCCTTTTTTAAGGCTTTCTAAAGTTACTAAATAATTCTTTGTCTTCAAAGCAGCCCAGTATTATAAAATAAGAAAAATAAAGAAATGACTTACTTTTTAATTATCATGGATCATACTTATACTGTCTTATATGAGAGAAACGTGATCCTGGTGGACAATGTGGCTTTTGGTACTCTCTTAATATTAAGGGGGTATGCTTAGACAGTTTTACCACATCATAGACATTTAAAAATCAGACTTGAATATTTAAAAATATTTATGTCTCTTTACGTTAGAGATAAAGAGAAAGAAGATAGATAGATAGATAGATCGATAGATAGATAGATAGAGAGCAAGAGAGCACCAGAACCTTCTGCCTTTGCAAAGAATCTTCAGACTCATGTATTACTTTGTGCTTTGGCTTTATAAGAATATGGATGGTACTGGGGAATCAAACAGGCCTACAGGCTTTGCAAGCAATTGCCTTTAATTGCTGAGCCATCTATCAAGCCCAAATTTGACATTTATAATAAATATCCACTACAACTCACAGGTTTTGATATATTTGTTAGAATAACGCATTGGCATAACTTTTCTTTGGAAAGTTGTTGTCTACTTTTAAGAAATGTAATAGCAACATGACCACTAATAATCATTTCTAAATGAAAAAGCAACATAACCAGCTTAAACCATAGAAACATGTGTGAAAACCATGGAAAGCTAGGATGTTTTTCAAATGTCAGAAAAGAGAGGGAATTTTGCTTGACTCTGACTTCATCTTAACAAATAGCTGAATTGTGTTTGGGGAAATAAAAATAGCAAAGTGAGAATTAAGACATATGCTTACACTCAAATTGTATACAGAAAATAACTAAAATACTGAGAAATTCAATTCAGTGTTCATTAGGACCAGGATCAAAGGGAATAAATGCTGTAAGGACAATGTGGTTTATTGGCAAAATATTTAATTATGTAGATATAAAATGAAATATAGCATATAATTAAAGCAATATAAATTGTGTTAAGAGGATCATTTTAGTAGTCATATAAGATAATACCCTTTGTCCTTAAAATTTATCTCAAAACTTCAAAAGTGGGCTGAAGAGATGGCTTAGTGGTTAAGGCATTTGCCTGCAATGCAGAAGTACCTGAGTTTGATTCCCTAGTGACCATATAACGTCAGATGCACCTCTGAGGGAATAGAACATGGGAGAGTTTCTCTTTAAATACATTGCTACTAATTTGAAAATTCAACTTATTCAAATTTTCTGTTTTGCCCCTAACCTACATGAAAACAGGAACATATGCTTTCTCACATTTCTGATCCATCTGGATGGCTTGAAAACCTTTTAAAATCATGCCAAACACAACACAGGATAAGCCAGTGAGATAGACACCAGTGATTTTCCACACAACCTAAAATAGTAGTACAGAGACCCCTAAGTTCTCAACAATAAAGCAGCCTTGATACTCACCCACCACAACTCAGGGAACTGAGGGGAAGAGGGGGCAGAAAGATTGTGAGAGACGTGGTGGGGGAGATGATCCAGAGGCATGGCACCCCACAGTAACAATATACTAGGGCCAGTGGAACAGGGCTGAGTACTAGGCTATCCATGGTCCCCTGACACAAGGACTGATCCAGGTGACCCATGGAGGAGGATATCCAGCTGATTAGGGGTGGGCAGGGGGGACATTGGGGACGGGGGATAACAACTCATTGTTTGCCCATTAAATGTTGTAACTCATTATGGACAATTAAAAAAAAAAAACTTCAAAGGCAAGTTTATTTTAAAAAGTCTACCTTTCATACAATCAAATCATCGTGTTTTCCATTTCTAAGTATGTATTTTTAAATGGTAATTTATATACTTAACAGGTATGTTATATACATTTTTTCACTTTACATATGTATGATTATTTTAAATGTATAGTTACATGATGAAATGTTATTTACCATTATATACTCACATATGTGCTGAAGTTTATTTTGTGTTTTTTTTTTAATTTGAAATACATCTTAAAATCACTTTGTATGGGAAGTAATGATAATCACAAGTAGAATTCCAACTAGTAAAATGTCTTTTCGAGATATTGTTAAGGTAATGATGTGGAATATTGGGCAATAGGTTCAGTATGACCCATGGAGAAGAGCTGATGGAAGTTCAATTAAAAAATAAATCCACCCATATGATACTCCGTTCACTAATTTAATTTCACAATTTTACTACTAATCTTACAAGGCTATATGTAAAGGCAAATATAGGTAGCTTCAGAATGTAAGTTTCACATTTGTTTCCATAAGCAAAACAGTGACTACTAACCATAAAGTCACTTATCAATAAAATTGACCACCTTAAAATTAATACTATAGGGCTGCAGAGATTGCTTAGCAGGTAAAGTCATTACCTGAGCAGTCTTATGTCCCAGGTGTGATTCCCCAGTGCGTATGTAAAGCCAGATGCACAAAGTGGCACATGCATATGATTCATCTGGAGTTCGTTTGCAGTAGCTGGAGGCGCTCTGGACCCACACTTATTCTCCCTCTCTCCTCTCTCTCTCTCTCTCTCTCTCTCTCTCTCTCTCTCTCTCTCTCTCTCTCTCTCTCTTTCTCCATATACATACATACACACACATATGTGTCCCTCTCTTTCAAATAAATAACTACATAAGTATAATATTTTTAAAAATCAATACTATAGAAGTAGTGTTGAGTCTAATAATTTTAAGCCATAAACCCACAACATTCCGTACTAAGAACATACAAATGCATTTAAAAAGCAATTTAAAGTTATATCCACCTAGTACAAAGATATAGTCATAGCTATTTCGTAGTAGAAAAATTCAACTATTCAGGAGCATAAGGGAATGTTTCATTTCAGTAGTTCAGGGGATGAAAATTGGAGCAACTGAAAATTATCTAGTAACTAATCAGAACTTCAGGTAACTGTATTTTGATAGGTTGAATGTATCCTCTCCCTCCCCATTGACTCAGATGTTAAAATTAAACTTATAACTTGAATCTCGACTCGGTTGGCTGGAGGAGGAGTCATTGTGGGTGGATACTGAAGTCCAGCCCAAAGGTGTGCTTCGGGGTGGATCTGATTCCAGCCTAAAGATATAAAGAGAGTGGTCTGAGCTCTGGGTGTGTGTGTGTGTGTGGGGTCCTGCTTACTTCCAGATTGTGCTTGCTGCTTTAGGTGTTTGTTGGATGTTTGGTTGTTTCTTCCCTGATTGGGTCTGTGAAAGAGGGCCAGCTTCTTCTACCATTGATGGAAAATCCCCTAGATCTGTATGCTTCAGATAAATCCCTTGCTCCCATAAAACTGTGCTTGATTTTGTCCTTCCCAGCATTGTGAAACTCTCTACATCACCTGTACACTCGAAAACTTTAAATAGTTGCAAAACCAAATACTAGAACAGAGGTAGAGGAATATACTTATACTAGGAAATGAATTAATGATATTTCTTTGCAGAACAGTTTGGGCAGATACCATAAATTGAGTATGCCATGTTTTGCTATTTCAACTTTGGTTATACAAACAAAATGATTCCTTATGTGTAAGTTTTAATGTATGGATTGCTTATATCAGCCTTATTCATAACCTGAACAGGAGAAAAATTAAGAAAGGAACAATAAATTCTGTTACATCTAGAAAGTAGTAAAGCTGCCGTGAGTTTTTAAAGCATGTACGTAGGCACAATAACATAGACAAAATTTTAAATCATTTCTAGTAGACTTGTGAAGCAAAGTAAATTAATGCTGAATATTGTATGATATATTTGCATAGATTTAAATAAAAACTACAGCTCCTTGCTCATGGAGGTGTCATCACTCAAACTTAAAACAAATTTAAAATAAAGATGACATTTCCAGGGAGGTCTCTTCATGAGTGACATGAAGAACCCTCTGATAGCTATGCAAAAAGAATAATATGCCTTTAACTTCAAAATATGATATTAAACACATATAATTATCTAATTGATATTAAACATACACAGAATATATGTGTACTTTCTACAATATTATATCTAGATCTGTCCATAGTTGTAGGTAATCCTGATATTAATATATTTAAATTTTATTCTACAGAAGAATCAGGGATATGGTGAAATAAATGCAGGTCAGAGATGTAATTTTAAATGTAAGGATTAGGAGAAGCCTTTTTCAGTGAGTAATATTGGAGTAAAAACTCAGAGTAGGTAATAGTGGTTGCTATGTAGGAGTCTGGAGAGTCACAGTGGTTACAATAATAGGTTCCTGAACATATATCCGAGTACTGACTCCCAGCAAAAGCCACTGTGTATTATTTGCAAACAATTGTTTTATAGGTTTAAATATATTAAAAATCTCAATTTTGTCCTATCTTGATTTAAAATGGGTCCTAAACTCATTGACTGATGACATTACAATACAGATGCTAGAGACAGAGTTGTACATAAGAACACACAGGCAGAAGGCTCTGAGAAGACGGAGAACCAGAGCTTGGAGTAGCTTGGAGTCAGCAGCACCTGGACTAGGCGAGGAAGGCTTTCCCAGAAAGTCTGTAAATAACTGAAGCCTTGTATTCTGTATTGAGGGAGACTTCTGGCCTCTCTAATTAGGAGGCAATGTCTATTGTTTTAAGCCACTCAGCCATGGGGAAAGCATGTAATCAGTATGTGGGGGAAATTACTCTTGCTTCCTGCATGTCTTCTTCTTCGTTTTTTACTGTATGCTCATGTGTAAATATTAATGACATTGGCCTATGACAACCTGTAAGCATATTCATATGTGCTATATCTTTTACTTTAATAATTAAATGTGATTTCACACAAAATATATTTCAAGATATATAAATTTAAAAACTTTTAAGCAATGAGATCCTCATTAGTATATTTGATTTCAAATGTTATATTCATATACTTGATAATATGCACAATAAAATGTTAGTATCTTCCTTTTTATCTGCTCTTAATATTCTTAACATAATTAAGAATTTTACAAAATATGAATTTTTATGAAAGCATAGTTTCATCCTTTGAATAGAATGTGATATATTTAACCAGTTCTCTAGTACTGAAATCCAGGTGTTTGTTTTTATGTTCCAGAAATATTTTTATTATACATAATGTGGAGAGGTATCCAACGATGGCTTTGGAGCTACTTCTAGTGTCATTCTATTTCTGCCTCATTATCCTTCACTTTTAGAAAATACACAATCAACTTCAGTGTATGCAATTAATATAAAAAATACACCCAGTCTTATTGAATATTTGTAAGGCTGAAATATAATTGGTACAAAGCCATGTAGACTCAATGTCCCATATATTAGCAACTTCTCAAGAAAGTGGTCCTTCCTAACATACATCTGAAATTTAGCTACCTTTGGTGTTTTTTAGCAGATTAGGGAGAAGAGGGATGAGGAGGATACAAGGAAGAAGGTTCTGAGGTCATTGGAACCCTGATACTCATTACATTTCCTTGTGAATATGATCAAATCCAAAGGATACACAAAGCCAACAGTGACTCCTGGTGCCAACTGTGGACCCTGTGTGATTAGTCTAAGTTAGAGTAAACTCATCAGTGTTAGTTATGATCATTCTGCCCTTGCATACAGATAGAAAGGGTGGTGAACTAATGTAGAGGTAGGTTACCTATGGGAAATTGTTGCTTCCACTCAGTTTTGCTGTTGAGTTAAAATATGTATAAAATAAAACTTTCTGCCTGACTGTCCAATACCCAGTGGTTTCATCTGTACCACACCCTTCCCTAACAGGTCTTCATGGTCATATTACACTGGACACATTTCTCACTACATATCAGGGGCTATACAATTTTTCTTTTAACTTATTAACATAGTTAAAATATATTAGAAATGATCTTTTGAGGAAGAAAGAATGTAAACTTTCCGGATTCTAGCATCCAGCAGAATTCAAATCATGTCTATGATTACCAGATAACTCAAAGTCTGCAAAGGACTCTCATTTGCATATATTTCCTCATTTACATAAACACACAATATACTGTGTTAGATTCACCTACAGAGACATTATAAAATTTAGGAAAAAAATAGATGTGGCGATCAGTCATTTTTTCACAATGCTTAGTTTTACTTCTGGACTGCTTATGTCCTTGAATAATTCTACCAATGGCAGTATGCCTCAAGGCAATCTCTTTGTAATAAAAATTCTTAATAACTGTTTTCCTTTTCTTATCCAGTAAATGTTAGACTAGTCTTCTGAATTTTATATTATCCAATCCACTATGTTTTGCAAACATTAGAGGATATACTCAATCAGTACAGACTTATACAACTTTTGCATAAGACAAACATTTAATTGAACTCTGAAGCTAATGAATAAGCAAGCATATAACTCAGACCACCATGGAGCTTACAATAGACTAATGGAAAAATAGACGTTACTCACAGTACTCTAAATCCCAATTCTGAGGAAGAAATATAAAGTTCAATTAACTATCATAGAGTCTTACATATGGTAGGCAATCAATCAATACTTAATGAAAACAAAAGGAAAAAGAGACAAAAATATGGTGGATTACTGAACATAAAATTATTATTTGCTTTCTTATTCTTGTCAGCAGAATATGTAGACCACTTGGCTCTTCAGTGATGTTTTGCTGTGTTGAGATTTTACTTTCAGGTGAAACGGTTGAAGCAGAAGTTGTTTCTGTTTTATCAATTCTGAAGTGATGTTTATGTGTAAATGAGTTTTTGTGTGCTATACTTCAAAATTATTATAGATCTTGTCATTGATTCTTGAGAAATGGGCTATAAGAATTTCTATTTAACAACCCAACCTCATGTGTAATTGAAAATGTTACATAGCCTCTACTGTATTCCTCATTAGATGGTCCTTTGAATTAAAATTGAATTTAGGACTGGGTCAATATCTCCCATGCAGGCAATTATACTTGTTTTGCCATTGGGTCACAGTTCAGGAATCCAGCCGATGCAATCCATCAATAAAACTTTTTTGGCCCTTTTTGTATGTTACTATAAATATAAGAACCTTATTCAATAATGAGATTTCCAAAGAGTTAAAACAAAGGGAAAATTATCTTAAAGGAGATATATTCTCCTGATACCATTTTTGATTGCTGTCTTATTTGTTATTTAGTTCAGACATTCAGAATTGATCAAATGAAATATTATTTTTCTTAGAAATAAGAAAGAGTGTAAGAGACATGGTGGGGGAGAATATCCAGAGACATGCCCCCCTCAGCAACAAAAGGGGGGGAACCTGGCAGCCTCCTGTTCTATCCATAACCTCCTACCCCATGGAATGATCCAGTATTCCCACCGAGGATACTAGTGGATTGGGGACAGGGAGGAGGGAATGGGGGATACCAACATAATATTTATTAATACAGTGTATCAAATTTTGGACAATAGAAAATAAATAAAAAATCAAATCATAAGAGAATTGTCATAGCAAAGTCGCAGAGTGAAAAGAGACTGGAAAGAATGACAAGGAGAGAAAATAAGAAAATAACTGGGCTAGAAACATAGGATGACATGTATAACATTTGTTGTGGTCCGTGGTTTACTTGGGGAGTTATTGTACACTAACACTCTGGTTCCTCCACAGAGCTGGGTAGGCATGAGAAATTTGGTAAAAGTGTAAGGTGAAGGATTTTCTTAAATGAAAATTTATCTGAGGGAAATAAAAGAAATAAAATTGCTCCAATATCAGAGAAGTTACAGCTATGATTTTTTTTTTCCATTTGTGCTTTTTACAAATGTCAGAGAGTAAGAGAGTATCTGCATTTCCCATGGGCACACTAGCCCTCTTTTTATACCATGTTAAAAATGGCTTTATTTTATCTTAATTATGCAGTAGAACCTTCTTATTATCTACCTCTAATTGAATTGGTAGTCTTATGGAGCAATCTGTACATAGATCATAAGAGTAACAGATGTTTTCTTCAAAAGCCTATATGAAATTTTGACATCTTTTTCCCTGTGGAATGTGAGATAAGGTATGAAAACTTGCATTAAATTGGGGTATGTTGGTATACCATATGGAAATATGTAGTTGACTTACACTTATTTATGGGGCACAAGTCTGTGTATGTATGCAATGTGATGAGATCAGGGTAGCCATCATTTCTGTCATTAGAGATTGCTTTCATGTACTTATACTTGGAGACACCATCTGAAAAAGTTCACAATAGAATGCTGAACTTTCCCACAATCCCTCTGACATCTACTAAGAATAATTGAAGTTACATTGGGGAATATTGTGCCAGATATTGATGTTCTATTTATTTAAAGCATTCTAGGCTGGCTAGAATCCTTGTAATTTCCCAGGGAGTGAAGCGATACCATTTCAAGGATACTTTCTTAAATGGCTATGAAAATTCAAGGGATTTCTCTTTAACCTTAGATACTGTGAGAGCCCATAACTCTTTGAACAAATAATCAAAATTGAAATGTTTCTAGCAGTCACACATCTCTACATGAATTGTACATTAAACGATTTGGAAAATAGCAGTAGGTTTAACCTATGGATCCAATAGGTGTATTTTTTTTTACTTTTGGTTTTTAAAGGTAGGGTCTCACTCTAGTCCAGGCTGACCTGGAATTCACTATATAGTCTCTGGGTGGCCTTGAACTCACAGGGATCCTCCTTCCTCTGCCTCCCAAGTGCTGAGATCTGGGATAAAAGGTGTGCACCACTACACCCAGCTTAATAGGTGTATTTATTCTGAGATTCAATATGAATAATGAGCAATGTTTTATAAGGCACAAACATCACAGAAATCTTCTGGAAAATTGTTCTCCGAGTGAAAATATCTTCACCAAACCTCTCATAACTGAAAGTTTGAACAATCACAGGTCTCTGCATATTGGCTATATTCAAGCTGTTCTCCAGTGTGGGTCTTTATTGCCAGCTGACTGACAAAAAATCCTTATTCTAGGCCTAATGTTCATGACTTTCCCTTAGAACACTACTGTTAATAGGTTCTCTCACCTCAGTTTTGTCAAAACAGGCAATGAGTAAGAAGGTGACATGCAAGAGATTAATTGTGTACACAAGGGTCACACACTTGTGGGGAAGCTAAGAAAGAAGAAGTCCACAGAAGGAAAAAAATTCATGAAACATAATTTCAACTGAAATCTCAGTTGATCCAGTTTAAACATTGACTGCAATGTGAGCAAAAGAATGCAATCTTGGGTTCCAAAGAGCAGATTTGTAGTGAGAAGACAGTTCCCTCAGGATGAGGGAAATCATTCTGGAGACATAACTGTACACTCTTGGACTACAGTCTCAATAATTCGCATATAAATGTTCCTGTAGAATGTAGGAGAGCAGAGACTTGGAAGAATGCTAATATGTCAATGCTAACACCGATTCAACTCCTGTCTTAAGGGGTTGAGAATTATTCTCTTTGACAGGCACCTTTCCATCATGCTTTCTGTATGTTCAATTTTGATGTAATCACCAGAAGCAAAATTAGTTTCCATGTGATATAGGTATTACCTACTCTGAAACCATTCAATAAACTCAGTCATGAGAACTGATAGGTAGCTGAGAAGTTTTGCGTTTTGGCAGAAGATTTGATGCAACATGAAGTTCTAGACATTAATGAATACTGCAGGGAAAGAGTTATAGATTAACACATATAGGAACTTATATAAAATTATTACATTTGTACATACACACACATGGGGCTGGAAAGAGCTCATTATGTAAAAGCATTTACTCTGTAATGTGACCACCTGAGTTTGGATCATCAGAACCTTATAAAGCTAGATAAAGTAGCAGGAGCACCTCTGATCCTAGTATGCCTGTAAGATATGTTCAGGAGACAGGAATGTCCCTGGAATCTCTGGTCACCATCCCAGTATTCCATGAAGCAAACAGATATATCTTGTCTTAAACAAGTGAAATCAAGGATCACTACACATTTGTCTGCTGACCTTGGTAGCAATACACACACCCACAACCACCCCCCAAAGACTACAGAAAATATTACTTCAAAAAGAATAGCATAAATCATAGCACTGATATGGAAAGGAATATTTTTCTACCCCACCGAAAACAGACTAACCTGGGCTAAAATTCTCACTATGGCATGGAGATGTTTTGACTGACAATGGGAAACACAAAATAATCTGTGTATATAGAGTTCTATTTAAAAATTCATGAACAATCATTGAGGTTTCTTGGATTTACTATCTATGGAATGTGTGTGTAAAGTTCACAAAAGAGGTTCTTATGTTAGATACACAACATTGGATATTAGAAACCTCAGATCTACATAAGTGAAATTCTGATGAAATTTACTTAGCAAGATTTATTGATATTTAGAGATTGGAAGAAATCATTTGTTGTTCTTTTATTTTTTAATATTTTATTTATTCATTTTCAAGCAGAGAAATAGAGAGAGAGAGAGAGAGAGAGAGAGAGAGAGAGAGAGAGAGAGAGAGAGAGAGAGAGAACCAGGGCCACCACCTTGTGGGTCTGGCTTATATGGGTCGGGGGCCTTAGGCACTGGAGGTAAGTGCCTTAACCGCTGAGCCATCTTTCCAGCCCTCATTTGTTGTTCTTAATGAAAGTTTATATGCATTTTTTAATGTTAGGATTTAGAAGCTAAAGTCAAATAAGAAGCCTAAAGGCACAAAGAGTATGGTAAAAACAAGATGAAATGATAGCTATAATAAAGGCAGTTGGCAATGAGTGCCCGGAAATTAACAATTACTCCAGATCATCATTTTTATGACTCTTCCCATGATAGAGGGTATCCTATTTTCCTACTCTGTAAAGCAAATTCCTTCACTGTGTCCAAACTTGAAGAGGAGTCAAGTATGTTTAACAAGACACTAGAATATTGGAGCATGCCTAACCTGATATTAACTGGTCCTCAAGAAACACAGATGGTTCCAAATTCCATAGAGATGTTACTAAAAGCTCACTTGGGCCACCTCCAGCAAACTCATGAACTCATGGGCATTAGACTCTGATCTCATCTAAATGAGGGTTCTCGGAAAGCGTGGGAAAAAATCATCAAATTTAGCCATTTTGTGTCATTCAAACTAACTGTGTCCTATATCCCCTCACAGAATTAGAAATGTTCTGAGACAGGAGAAACAAACATGCCAGGGATATGGTTACTAATAAGTGAAAATGTAATAATTTATTTTCCTTTGAAGGATTTTTTTTTTCCTCATTGCTGTGACTTAATGCCTGGCCAGTATCAACTTAAGGAAGGAGAGGCTTAGTTAAAATGGAAGGAAAGATCTCTTATAATCCCTCGGTGATTCCTGGCCTCCTTGAGCTCACAGAGAGTGCTGAGGACCATTTTACACATCAGAAGGTCTCTACCTCTGATAAACCTCTTGAAAGGAATCTAATAGTTAGGTCCTGTTGACATTTCTAAACCTGCCAATTGCCCCTGATAAATGGCTGATCAGGACATCTCTGCTTGGAAAGATGTTACCTGGGAAGGTTATTAAGTTTGAATAATGGTTCCCAGGGTCCTGCACATTCCTGCCCCAATCACACCAAAAGTCTTTAAACACTCCCCTCAGAACTTTGGCCCAGGACATGGGAGAGGCTGCTGTCCCCTCACTGCCACTGAGTAAACCAGTCCCTTTGTTGGAGTGAGCTTGATTCCAAGGCCCTTTCTTTCTCATTTTCTTTAAAAGATTACAGCTCAGAGTAAGCCTACATCATTTTGGGGATGCCATTCGGGTAAGCATGAAGCAGTTGGTCACAGTGTATCTGAAATCAAGAGACAGAGTGACAAATGCCCATGTTCAGATAGGTAGTTCTCTCGCTCAATGCAGTCCAGGATGCCCTGCCCATGAAATGGTACCACAACATTTAGGTTTGATCTTTTCATATTAATATATATATATATATATATATATATATATATATATATATATATATATATATATATATATATATATATATA
>PVHP010025048.1:0-25911 GCA_004024765.1 Zapus hudsonius
ACAAACAATTGAATGTGTTCTGATAGATCAATCCTCAGCTGATGGCAGTTTGGGTTTTACAACCTCGATGAAGCTGTGTTGTTGGGGGCAGGCTTATGGGGTTATAAGCCAGCTTCCCCTTGCCAGTGTTTGGCACACCTTCCTGCCTCTGTGTGCAGTGCTGTGGCAGAGGTGATGTCCAGCCCTCTGCTCATGCCATTGTTTTCCCTGCCAGAATGGAGTCTCCCCTCGAGTCCGTAAGCCAAATAAACCCATTCCTCCACAAGCCGCTTTTGTTTGGGTTCTTTTTGCGCAGCAACAAGAAAGCTGACTGCAACAAAGGATGTGAAAGACTTTTATAATGAAAACATTAAAACACTCAAAAAAATAGAGGAGGATGTGAAAAGATGGAAAGATATCCCATGCTCCTGGATAGGTAGAATTAATATAGTAAAAAATAGCAATTCTTTCAAAAGCAATATACAGATTCAATGCCATGCCAATAAAAATCCCATCTTCATTCTTTACAGACATACAAAAAAAAAATCTCAAAATTTATTTGGAATAGCAAAAGACCTCAGATAGTCAAATCTATTCTTATTTTAAAAAAAAGAAAAAAAAAACTCCTCAGGTGGTATCAGCATTCCCTGTTCTAAAGGTATACTATAAAGTCATAGTAACAAAAACAGCATGGAACTGGAATAAAAACAGACAGACCAATGGAACAGAATTGAAGACTCTGCTCTTTGTTTGAGTAACTATAGTTACTTGATCTTTGACAAGGTGCCAACAATGTTCACTGGCATAAAGATAGCATCTTTTATAAATGATGCTGGACAAATTGGATAAAGACTTGTAAAAAAAGAAAATAGCCGGGCGCGGTGGTGCACACCTTTAATCCCAGTACTTGGGAGGAAGAGGTAGGAGGATTGCCATGAGTTCAAGGTGACCCTGAGACTACATAGTGAATTCCAGGTCAGCCTGGGCTAGAGCGAGAGCCTACCTCGAAAAACCAAAAAAAAAAAAAAAAAAAAAAAAAAAAAAAAAAAAGAAAGAAAATATATCCACTCCTCTCACCATGCAAAAAAATCAACTCTAATTGGATTGGAGACCTCAATATCAGACCTCAAACTCTGAAAACCATGGAAGAAAAAATAGGAGGAATTATCCATGAGATAGTAGTAGGGAAAAACTTCCTCAACAAACCTCCAGTAGCCCAGGAAGTGCAACAATTCAATGGGATCAATCAAGCTTATAAGCTTCTGTACAGACAAATATACCATACTCAGAGCTAAAAGACCACCATCAGACTGGGAGGAAATTTTTTTCCAGTCATAACGCAGACAGAGCTCTAGTATCAAGAACTTACAAAGAACTCAAAATAAAATAAATCAAACAGCCCTCTCAGAAAAATGGGGCATTGATCTCAACAGAGAATTCACAGAGGAGGAACGACAAATGGCCAATTCTCATTTAAGAAAGTGTTCATCATCCTTAATCATCAGGGAAATACAAATCAAATCTACAATGATATTCTACCAAGTTGATGGTCTAGGAACAGATCATACTTAGCGAACTCACATAATAACAGAGAGACAAATGCTTCATACGCCCCATCATATGTAGTTCCTTACTGGGTTAAGCTTAAACTCTAAGCAAACCTGACAAATGAATTGAGAGACTGTAAAGGGTGATGGAAAGAAATGGGGGGGGGGGATGCAAAGGTGGCGGATTTATACAATAAGCTAAACCAATAATGAAGCAATACCATAAATTCCTTACTTTCATACAATAAGCTCCTGGGGAAGCTGGGGGCATTGCCAGGTAAGAGGAGCCATGAATAGAATGGGAGTAAGCCTAACTCCATGAAAAATTGCTCCACTCCCTGTACAAGTCATTGGTTCCTTCCCACACTGAGCTGTTGATCAAAGAGACTCCATGAGGTCCCCAAAACAAGACAGGCTTTTTGTAAAAGCTCTTGAATACCTGCTCCAGTCTAAAGGTAAAACTCTATTTCTGAAGAAACCACAGAATGTCATTACAGAACATTGAGAGATCCTGCTAGATCCAGAATGGTAGCCAGCTCCCAGATGGTAGCATGTGTAGTGCTGCCAGGAGAAATTGGTCAATAATATTTGGAGAAAACAGAGAACACTGATATACAGTTCAGCCTGATGTCATGAGAATGCTGAACCACTGGTACATGGAAGGGACCAGCAAGTAAAGAAGTGCTCACCTGTGCAATAGTGGCACTAAATCTAGATGGGTAATCAGTGGCTTTCAGATTGGCTAAGATATCCACTGAGTGACAAGGAACCTTTTAACTGTAACTGGAATCCATAGCAAAATCTTATGGGGACCAAGAACCCAGGCTCCATGTTGAAATTCCCACTACCAGAGAGCTACAGAGAGGCTACACCATTAGAATCTTGCCAAATTAACAATGTCTCATTCAACCTACACTGATCTCACTCTCCCATATCACATTCTGTTTGTGTTTTTCAGAAGGTAGTGAGAGAGCTGTGGCCAAACCAATTCCATCAACAAGCCATGGGGAAAAAAAAAAGAAAAAAAAAGCCATGGGATGATGGCTGAAACCTATGAGAAAGTGGTGAAATAAATAAAAGACCTATCACCACAGCAAATCAGATAACCCAGAAAGGGTCAGTGGAGACAGACACCAATGATACCCAACACAACCTAAAGCAGAAGTCCAGAGCACTTAAGATCTCAACAATAAAGCAGACTTAAAACTCACCCATCATGTCTCAGGGAACTGAGAGGAAGAAGGGGAGGAAAGAATGTAAGAGCCATGGTGGGAGAGAATATCCAGATTCATTGCTCCCTTCAGCAACAACACACAAAGGTGGGGAGAACTGGCTTCCTCTAGAGCAATTCATACCCCCTTCTCCAAAGACTAATCCAGTATGCTCACCGAGGAGGGTCCCCAGTGGATTAGGGATAGGGAGGAGGGAAATGGGTTTACCATCATAAAATTTGCTCATACAATGTACATAATTATGGATAATAAAGATATTCTCAGATGTCCCAAACAAAAAAAGAAGGGAAATGCAAATGAAAATCTTGACAACAGGGGTTGGGGATGTGGCTTAGTGGGTGAGCACTTGCTGCATGGCATAAGAACCAGAGTTTAATCTCTAGCACTCCACGAATGGCATCAATGGGGCAGAGACAGGAGGATTGCTGGGGCTTATTCCTCAGCCAGTCTAACTGAGGAATGGTGAACTCTAGGTTCAGTGAGAAACCCTGTACCAGGTAAATAAGGCAAAAGAACAATAGAGGAGGACACCTCGGGTCCTTTTCTCAGCTCTGCATGTGCATATACCACACATCCCACACATACAACACACAAAGACCCCCCCAAATGATGATATTATACTATCACACACTCACTGAAATGCCTTGAAGGATGTAAGGCTGGCATGACCAAAGGTGTAGAACAGCCAGACCTCTCACATCTTGGGAACATGGGTGTGAAACCATCTGCCAGTTTCTTATAAACTACCCAATGATCCAATAATCCCATTCCTAGATGTTAACTCAAAAGAAACCAAAGCTTTCATTCATTATAAAAATAAAACTTGCATAGGAATGTTCACAGCAGCCTTATTCCTATAAGCACAAAAACAGGAGCTGTACAGGAATCCTACATCATCCTGGCACAGTGAGACACTACAACACAGATAGCAATGAAAAGAGCAGGCCAAAGTCCAGCCACATTGTGGTGGGTTACAGAAATGCTGTGGGTTGATCAGTGTTCCAAGCCCTCTGATAAGAAGCTCTAGAACAGTCTACACTGACCTCCGATGGAGAAATTAGAACAGTGGTTTCTTGGGAGAGGGGCTGGGGCAGGGCATGGAGAGAATGTTGGTGTGAACATTATTTCAATGAGGATCTAGGCTATATGTGTATGTATTTGTCAAGAGGTATCTCATTTGTGCATTTCATTTTATGAGAAAGAAAGAAATATAGAGGGAGCTTCCAGTGTCTATTTCTCCTCTCAAACACACCAGACATACTAATGGTGAGATGTGGGAAACCAGACAAAACCTATAGAGGCTGCAGGCACAGTAACCTGGAAGCTGAAAGTGAATCTAGAGTGTTCAAGGGAATCACATGTCATTTGCTGAGTGACCATGGTATGGCCACAGTGACACACATTAATTGAGAAAAACCTGCATGATCCTAGGAACATATGAGTCTTCCCTCCATGTTCAGGCAGGTCCATACCCTTGAAACTTCAAAAATGAGATAGGATACAGACAACATAACACTTTAAATTTTAACCATTCTAAGTTTATAATTCATTAATGATATTAAGAATACCGACACTGTTATATAACATTAAACACTAACAACCCATCCCCCAACCCCTGGTGATCTGAATTCTATGTTCTGCCTCCATGAATGTAACTGTCACAGTACCACAGTATTTATTGCTCTTTGGTGTACCTCTCCTAGCATGATCTCCTCCAAGTTCATCAGAGTTGCAGCATGTACCAGACTTTCCTCTAGGCCTGACTAACCTCCCCATGGGTGCATGCACTACCTAGTGCTGATCCATTCTTCCATGATGGGACCCTAGGGCTGCTGCTGCTCTTGGCTAATAAGAATGATGCTACTGAGAATACAAGTGTGCAAATATCTCTTTGGACCACTTCTTCCGGTTTCTTTGGGTTTAATCTCAAGAATGGAATTGTTAACTCATATTTTAATTCTGTTTATTTTTCTGGGGAGCCATCAGACTACGTTTCCCAATGACTATATCATTTATACCCACAAACAGTGTACAAAAGCTGGAGATTCATCACCCTTTATTTCCTGGGTTTGTGAAAGTACTCATCATAGTGGTAGCATTCTTGATACTTTTTAAAAAAGGAAGTACTTCTATGCTCCCTCCACAAAGGAGAAATAAAGTAGGCTTTATCTTCAAGCATTAACTTCCAGCATTGGACTGAGTTTCATAGCTAGAAAAGGAGATAGAGAAGGCCAAGGTAATGAAAACAAAGACCCTGTCTCAACACAGGGCTCAACTTGGGTGATTTCCCAGTGCATTTGCCCATGGGGTTTAGTCTTCAATAAACGTGTGTATATAGTTCCTGGTGATTCCTACTAAACCGTATTCTCATGGCTTGGTTCACTTGGGTTGTTTTATAAACAATTCTTCACAGGAACCAAATGCCAAATGGAGGAAATAGGTAGGTTCTCCTGGTTTCTCCAAGATAAGGCTTTTTAATTATTGCCATTAATATTAAATATAGGTCTCATTCATACAGTGTATGAGTAGGGTCAGCTGGACATTTGTCCACAAGGACCGGTTTTTAAATCATGTTCTTGTGTTATGGCTAAATAGTCCAGTAATGATTTGTCCTTTATTTTCAATATTTGATAAACATTTGATGTTGAAAATTTAGATAATAGAAGCAATACATGAATGTGTTGTAATAAAGTGAGTTTTCTTGATATACATTTATTAAAATATTGAAAATTCAAAAATTTGTTCCTGGTGATTAAAAAGCAACAGTTTTCTTTATGCTTAAAGATGAGAAGATAGGAAATATTTACAAAATAAATTCTATATGGATACTCTATCAAGTGCTGAGGGCTGCAGAAACATTCCAGTAACTGTGATGGAGTTGCCATAAGGGTGTTTCCCTCCTCAGTATAACATCAAAGATCAATTAATAGCAAATATATGTTTATACAATATAATCAATAAAACATAGTTAATTCAATACAAAATGGCATTTACAATTCATTAACACCTTTAGGACCAGACTAGATAAGAATATGGTCAGAATTCCAGAGATATCAGCACTAACCAAGTGTCACCTCCATAGTGAGCAAACATAGCTCAGCACAAAGGATTCCATTTTAACCTGTGTTGTAAGTTCTGTTGGGGATGGTAGAAACCTAAGGAACAATCCAAGTTTGGGAATGGTTCATCCAGTTAGCAGAGTTGTAAGGAAAGTGGCCCTGGAGGCTGATTCTGTTCTCAGGATGCTCTCCCCCAAATACATCTCCATCCAGAGACCCCTGTTCCTGCAACCTTATAAATGCCTAGGAATACCATAGAAACCTTTCATTGTAGATACCTGTAAACTTCCTATACACGTTTCTGACTTCACTCTAAAGGGTACTTGGCATTAAAGGAGTGGTGATCTCCAGATATGCTTCCTGCAGGGCTAGAAGTTTAATGGGTTCAGATGTCTTAAACCCCAAACAAACAACAAAGGGCTGGTGATATGGTCTTCCTTGGGGTACAGATGTCCTAAACTAAGAACAAATACAATGAAGAGATGGTAGCATGGTTCTCCTTGGGGCTGAAACAACGTCTAACAGGTAGAAGAACTCTGTTCACAACAATGTGATTCTGCCAGCTGCCTGAAACAGAGCAAAGCAGAAAGGGGTTGACTAAGAACATGTGGGAGCGCTTAAGAGAGAAAGCAGACTGGGTATGAACAACTTTCCCTTTCCCTGGCTAGGTCACCTGTTTCTGGAACCTAGGACCTCAGGCATTAATAGACAATTTCTTCTATGTTTTAGCCAAATCAGTGAATCTGACCACTATATGTTATATCCACACAATATTTATAATAGTGAGTAATGGAAACACAGCACAGTTGCAAACTCTACTTAATGTCTGACCTAGAAAGTTATGTGTGCATGGAATTTAGGCAGCATCCTGAAATGATAAATGCAAATAGGACCAGTGGAGAGGCTGTGCATGAATAAGAATCTTTCTGAATAATTAGATACCAAAATGAGATCACTGCTAACAGGAAGTGTGAGTGAGCATGGTGATACTGGGCACAAAGTGTCACTGGAATAAGTCACAGGTACCACAAGGCTTGCCATCATGTTCAACTGCCTGGAAACCCTCTTATTCTGTTGCAACATAATTTTATGAAATAAAAATTATTGTTGTGTCAGGAATGGCACACATCTGTAATTCTGACATTTAAAAGGCAAAGCAAGACTCTTAAAAAAACCCTATGCAACCTTTTGGGAGAGATGAGTGATCAATGGTGCTAAACAGCAGTGGACTCTGCATGCCACATGTGCTAAGTGGTATAATAGTGGCATGTCTGTGGGGGAAATCAACTGCTCTCTGATTGGACTAGTGACCTACTCCACAGGAGGGAATACATGCCTGGTACTGAAAACCTAATCAAAAGCCTATGGCTGGGGAGGTCATAAAACTTATGGGAATAACAACTACTATTGTCTGGCTAAATGGATATATTATGCCTTCCAACTGCCTTCTAAGCATTTATGTCTATGACCATATATTAATAGTACACACTTTTTGTTAGAGAAGCATCTCTTTTCAGATGGTAGTGACCATTGGGTTGACTTAAAACTCAGCATAACGCTGGGAAGAAGTGATAATGGAGTGTTCAGCATTAAGTGAGATCATAACCTAAAAGGTTGAGGGACCATTGAGGAAAAGGTGGCAGAAAGAATGAAAGAACCAAAGAAAGGAGAAGAGTGTTTACAATGTTTTTATCCACACACAAAATGGCCTTACAGTAGCTGATATTACCTACAGAAGTTCTGCATAATAGTAGGAAAAAATAGTAACATCATAATAGGAGAGAGGCTAGCAAGAAAGAAGGGATTCAGTGGAGGGGAATTTGGAAGGCGGAAAAGCAAAAGTGATGATAGGGGATTATGATCATAATATATTATACTTATGGAAGTTTTAACAAATAGTTAAAAAAGAAAACCAAGGCTATAGAACTCTGTCCCTTCTACAACTTTACATTTACCAAAATGAAAATAAGCCAGGTTCAGAGACAGAAAGTCATGTGTGTACAGGAGATAGGTTGCTGGATAAAACACCAGATATCCAGTGAAATTTAATTTAAGATAAGCAATGTGTTGTAGTCAGCTTCATTTAGCTGGCATGAACATCCTAATCAGGCACAGTTTAGGGGAGGAATGGATTTATATCAAGCTTATAGATCCAGGGGAAGTCCTATCAAATGGTGGAAAAAGGTGCTACCATACATCCAAGCAGAGAGAAATAACCAAACATCCAGCAAACACCAAAAGCAGAACACACAAACTTTGCAGCAAATATGACCCCTGCAGAGCTCAAACAGGTCTGCATATCTTTAGTCTAGAAATCAGGTCTGCCCCCCCCAATGATACGTCCCCTGGCCAGGAAGCTGGAAACCCAAGTTATAAGCTTTAATAAAACACCTGAGTCTATGGGGGACATATTCGTCCCCTGGCCTCAAATAGACTCATGACCACCTCACACTGTAAATTGTATGTAGTCTAACTTCAAAGGTCCCCATAATCTTTGTCAAATTTAAGACTGATCCAACGTTCCAAGTCTCATAACAGATTCAAGACTGTCTCTTGTAAGTCCTGTAAAATCAAAACAAGTTACATACTTCCAACATATAATGGCACAGAGTACACATTTCTGTTAGGTCAAAACTCAGGCCCCAATATGGAGCCAAGACCTCAAGTTGGAGCCTGCCTTGCTGTCCCTGGGCAAACAAGCTGATCTTGTTTTCCCCAGAGGGAAATTCTCTTAATTAGCTCTAACCCCACCGTGGGACCTGTGACTACAAGTTCTAATCCCACCCTAACCTGTGAACCTAGGGCAGCTTCTCTTTCCCTTTAAAAACCCATGCCAGCTATGGGCAATTGACTTTCTCTTCCCAACTGAGATAGCCTCTGAATAAAGCTTTTCCTTCTTTTCAGAGTGGTCTTGGTCAATTTCAAACCTTACATCTGGTGCCAAACCCAGGTAGGGGATACCGTAGTTGCCCCCTTGTGTGGCTGGACCCCCTTCCCCAACCAGACCACTGCCTTTGCTATCAAAAGCCTCTGAAAGCCCTGAACCATCTATCTGCATCTAGCTCTCCCACCCACCACGATTCGGCTTTGCTCCTTCTCTCTCAGCCTTGTTCATTCTCTTGGCCTCTGCCTCATTCCCTCTCTCTGCCTCAACTTCTTCTTGGCTCTCAGCGAGTCCCTCTTGAGCTAGCCTGATTGTGGCTTCTGTCTGCTGTCTGGAAGTTGTGCCAGCACACCAGGCTACACCCCTCACTAGGTTCTGGGCTCACCCCAGGTGTTGGGACAGATGCACTCCTGACACCTCTGGGTCTCTCTCTCCAGCCTGACAAACACTGAGGGGTGCCTCATGGCTAGTTTTGCTACCATGGGACTCTCTTTCACTCTCTTACTCTTTGTCCATCTCTGTCTCTCTCCCCGTCTTGTCATGGGGAATGGAACTTCCAAACCTGTTTCTGCTACCTTTAGCTTGCCTTCTCAAGCACCTGAAAGTCCTGAACCTTCAGATCGATGGCTTGGTCAAAGTACTAGCTGGACAATGGGTCAATTTGGCCTGAAAATGGCACTCTTCACTTTCAAATTTTCACCAGTTTGCTCAACTTCAGCCATTGTACAGACAAGTGGTCCGAGATATCTTTCTTGTATTCTCTAGTCAGACTTCCTTTGCTCTCCCTGCTCATCTTTCCCTCTGCTCTGCCTGCTTCACTCACACAATTCATCTAGCCAAGGCTTCCCTCCCTACCCTCTCCCATATTCAGCTTTCCACCCCAAGGACTTGCTCTGTGTTCCACTAGCTCCTCATTAGCCCTAAATTCACCTCCCCCTCCTGACCCATCTCCATCGCCACCTTTGCCCCCTTATTCTCCCCTCTCTTCCCCAACACACCAGTTCACACACAGATGGTGCTGAGGGGATCCTAAGTGTCCATGCACACTTCTCTATAAGGGCCTGCAGACCCCCCGGGAGATCTGCTTGACTTGATAACTGGGATTATCAGAAACAACCCTAGGGCAACCAGAGACAGAAAGAAATACTAGTTCCTGGCTGTGGCCCTGTGGGATCCTCCTAAGCATACATTGGGGCCTCAGTGTTCACTTCTGAGCCACTGGCTTGCCCTTGCTTGCCGATGGAACCCTGTCCTCACTGTGGACTCCCTGGACACTAGAAGGTCGACTGTCCTTCCTTGCCTTGACAAGGTAGGCCAGCCCCTCCCCCCAACTTCACAGGAGCCACTTACTAATTTTCTGGGCCTGGTGGCTGAAAACTAATGATGCCTGAGGACCCCAGGCCCCCAGCAAGACTCTCTGCACAACAGAGGAGCCAGGGAACAGTCCAAACAGCAGGTAGGCCAGTCCCTTGCTGTCATCCTACTCTGTCTGTATAGGTATAGAGAGCCATCCCCACTCTCTCCAGAGTACTGCTCCCCTGCCCTGAGTTATCTGGGATACCCTGCTTTCCCACCCCTTCCTCATAATGCCTTCTTGTCCTGCTACTCTCTTAGGCCAAGATCTTCTGCAAAAAGTCCCTTTCTTCAACCTCTCCCTCCCACACCATTTTTATTCTCATGCCTGCTCCCACTCTTCCTCTTGGGGACTCCACTCTTCTTCTCCCTTGCTATCAAATACACCACAAGACTACCTAATTTCAGCCAAACACCTCAGAGGTCTCAACCACATTATGTATGGCCTCTTTCAGGCTGGCATCCTCCTTCTCACTTACTCCCCTAGCTAACAAAATCATTTCCAGATACATTAATTGATATCAATTATTTATGCTAAAAATGTTACTTCTAGATTTTACTGTTAAGGATGCATCTATGTTTCCAACAATAGAATGGCTGACTCTTTTGATGCTAGATTACTTGTTTTTTGTTAATAATAAAAGAAGTCAATTAGGTATATTTTCTCTTAATCATATAAAATATGCTAATTTGTTCATGATTTAAGAAATATAAGAACTGACTTTTTAAGGTACTCACCCAAGTTTGCTATGTTTGTCAAGTCAATGTGTTGATTATATATTTCTCTTTCAAGATTAAATAAAACATCACCTGTCAAATTATGTTTTCTTTCTTTCCAAATACATTTGTGAAGGAATATATTCCAGCCAAACTGTTAATTTTACCAGGTTGTATTACTCTATTCTTAACCATACTGTTTTAATCAAGGTTTTACTCATTGCCATAGTTCTGATGTCTTAAATTCATTGCTTATAACTAATTCTCAAGCCATATTCCAGCTCTTGTATGCTAATCCCAGCTAGGCTCTTTCTTTCTGTCCTCCTATGACATAACTGCTCATATGTATTGCTGACTGTTGCAGTAGGCATTCTGGTTGCTGCGCAGAAAGAACCCAAACAAAAGTGGCTTGTGGAGGAATGGGTTTATTTGGCTTGCAGACTTGAGGTAAGACTCCATCCTGGCATGGAAAATGATGGCATGAGCAGAGGGGTGGACATCACCTCTGCCACAGCACTGGAAATAGCAGCAGGAAGGTGTGCCAAATACTGGCAAGGGGAAGCTGGCTTATAATCCCCATAAGCCGGCCCCCAACAACACAGCTCCATCGAGGTTGTAAAATCCAAACTGCCATCAGCTGAGGATCAATTACCCAGAACACATTCATTTGTTTGTGGGGGACATCTGGATCAAACCATGACAGTCTGACCCTGGCCCCCACAAACTAATAATCATACATGATGTAAATACAATGTGTTCAGCTCAACTCTTAAGTCCCCACAGCTTTCAACTGAGCCATAATACCAAAAATAAACCCGTAACGGCACAGAACATTCACACTGCAAAACATGAGGCACACCAAAACAGATTGAACCAATATAAGTTCTAAAACAACCAGGGCAACATCAATCTCTAACTCCAAGTTCAATGATTCTAACCAATAACAAGTCTCTTGGAGATTCAATTCCGCCCCTCCTGCTCGGCTACTCACAGTCAGGGAAAACTTCATCCAGTGCTGGCAGCTCGCCTTGGCACCCACCCATAGTCCTGGAATTTGGGTCTCCATTGCAACCCACAAGTAATCCTCATGGCTTTATCAGGCTCCATGCAGGCAACCTAGCACACCTGCTTCACAAGTTGATGGCCATTTTTCAAAAACAAAACTGTGTCACAAATCCAATGACCCTCTCTTCTTGCATTTGTTATACTCCACAGAACCAAGTGGGCTACCAACTTGTTAATCCAGGGGGGAACAAAGCATTCAGGCTCCTTACTTCAAAGGATCTGCATTCTTCCTGTTGTTACCATGCAGATCAGCTGGCCCAATCTCAATGGTTGTCATCTCTCAAACAATTGCAGCATTTTCCACCCAAAGATCTTTCTTTCTGTGCCATCTCCATCTGCTCACACCAGTCCATCTTTACATCAAGCAACCTTGCACAGGTTTCCAGGACACAGGCAGGCAGAGCGCAATAAGCCTCTCATACAAACTGCTTCTGGCACAGTCCTGACAAAGTTCTTTCTCCCCACTGTAAGCCAAACCTCACAGTCCATAGTTCTTATTACATTCAGGTCTTTTAACTCTGACCAGAATGATCCATCACGCTGTACTTACAGCACTGCAAGGCACCTCTTAGGACGAGGTTTCCAATCTGTCCTTATTCCTCCTGCAGATCAATTCCAAATGCCAAAGCCACAGAATCAGGGTTCTAGCAGCAACAGATGACCCCACATCCTGGTACCAAAACTGTTGCAGTCAGCATTCTGGTTGCTGCGCAGAAAGAACCCAAACAAAAGTGGCTTGTGGAGGAATGGGTTTATTTGGCTTATGGACTTGAGGGGAGACTCCATCCTGGCAGGGAAAATGATGGCATGAGCAGAGGGGTTGACATCACCTCTGCCACAGCACTGGAAACAGTGGCAGGAAGGTGTGTCAAATGCTGGCAAGGGGAAGCTGGTTTATAATCCCCATAAGCCCGCCCCCAACAACACAGCTCCATCGAGGTTGTAAAATCCAAACTGCCATCAGCTGAGGATCGATTACCCAGAACACATTCATTTATTTGTGGGGGACACCTGGATCAAACCATGACACTGACTTTAACCTGCTGTTTTTATGCTTCTGCAATGGGTTTCAAAAAAAATGTATTTTGCTAAATGCCATCCCTAAATAGAAGACTTACACCATGTTAGAACAAAAATGTTTAAATCTGTTTTGATGCTCTGAGATTTGAGTCAGGTGTGAACAACTTTAATCCTATCACCCAGGTATGGCAAAGGCAGAAGCCTTTAATCCCAGCACTTCAGAGATGGTGAACAAAAGATTTCTACTGTGCATCAGATTAATTGCTATCTAAAATTAAGCTAACAACATTGTCAGTGTTTTCTCTTTAAAAATAATTCATCAAAATATTCGATCTCAGCTGTTTTAGTCCAAAACTGACCAGATTCTGCTCTATTGTGGTTCACATAGTCTTGATCAAGATTTTGTTTAAATAATCATCTTATTTCTGACATCTAAAGTATATTACTTATAAATAAACTATCTCTTCAGATATATTCTCTGCTCCAAGATCTAGACTCAACCTTAGACATGGTGTTCATCTGGGAATAATGGTTTCAGCCTCTGTGATTGTGTTTCCAACCTGTCCTGGGTAATTGGTTTGTTTTCCAACATAGATGTCAAGACTTACGCTGTCTTACTTGTCTGTTCCTGATGACTTCCAGGTTAGATAAATTTGTTTAGATTTATTGCTACAATAGTATTTGCAGGACTAATAAGTTCTGTCCATATTTATAGATCTTACATATTTAAAAAGATGTGTCCATTTTCATACTTCAGTTATTGTGGGACCCTGCTAAGAGACATGGAGGATATAGGGTTTTGCTGAGACCGGAAGGCATCCCTCTGTCTCCTTCTGTTAAAGGAAGTTGAGGCGAGCTTAGGACTCCTGATAATCTCAAGCATATCCTGGACCCTCCAGCCTCCAGGCAGGCCACAGCGAGCCCTGAGATAAGCAGGCAATTCAAGGTCTAAACTCACTCCAGCTGTAATAACAAACCTGAACAATAAAGTTACAGTTCCTTTGTAGTCTTCATCATTTTATACATGTCTAGAGTCATTTAGAAAGCCCCCCCAACTTATCTATGCAAACTAGGCATCCACAGGCTATTGGCCCCTGCCAATCCATTCATGAGACGTCCACAGACTACCCTGCCCCTATCATCCCCTTGCTGCCTATGTCCCTGCCTCTGCATTTTCCTCTATATAAACAACATTTATCTATATAATAAATGAGAACTTTCCACTGTCATGTTCTCCCGGGTGGCTATGCCCATCGGCCTACTGCCGTCCCAAGTTGCTGTTTACCCAACTCCATGGATGAACTGGGGTGTTAGTGTACAATGACCTCAGAAGTAATCCACAGACTGCAAGTTATGGCCTTCACTATCCCAAAATGCCATTCTTCAGCTAGTTATGCTTACTAGTCAGTTATAGATGTGTATACCTATCATCTGAGTGTTCTAACTACTTATGTAGAAGCCAAATTCAATTGGAGTCATGGAGATTTTGACTACTGCTCCCAGGTCACAAGACCATAGGAGATGGGACACTTCTAATGTGTTTCACACTGTCTCTATGGTAAGTCACCTGTCTTTCAGATCAGGGAGGACATGGATACACAGAAACAAAAAAGGGTGTGCAGACTGAGGCAGGAGAATCACAACTGAGGATAAAACCAGTCTTCCAGGCTTCCAGGAATGGGAAAGCCAAGGTCAGCATGGCCTGGATTTGTCCTAATTAGCAACACCAGTGCTGGAGAAGTCACAGTGCTCCTCTAAAGTCTCTAAAATCTTCTTTGGAGAGCTATTATTGACCCCCAAGAAGACATATACTTGTTTAAATATTGCCTGCCTACTGGCTCTTAAACACTCAGAAATGTATAACCAAAAATAAAGGTTAAGACATGTTGGCCCTCACTTGTCTCTATTTTCTCTCTCTTTATGGTTTGTTACTAAATAAGTCCTGAAGCCAAATGTATAGCCCCCTAAGACACACAATGGTAATATGATGCTAACTTTTGGCCCTGACTACCCCCCCAAATGTATTGGAGGGTATACGCTGAGATCTTAGATATTAAGACAACATATAAAAATCTTAAAATGCCCACTTACAGACTATTACAGATATCAAACACCATCACAGAAAGCTCCAAATGAATTTAAGGGAGCTCTCTTTTTTCTCCTCTCCATGGGTATAACTGTAGTTCCATTATTTAATGTTACCCTCACATCATGCCTATCAAACCTTCTCTAGGTTTTTGACTCCTCTCTCATCTTCTAGCTCTCTTGACTGCAGGCATAAAGATGTTTCCTAAAGTTGGGCAGACACCTTTGAAAACAACTCTGTCATGTTAGGAGTAAGCTTAGCAGTTTCAATAGCTGCCACTGGACTGTCCGCAGGGGGTTTAGGCCATAGCCTACTCTCCTATGAAAAGCTATCTATGGAGCTTAGCATGGCATGGTCCTAGGCTACACAAAGACTTTATGATTCCTATAAGAACAGCTCACTTCTTTAGCACCTTTGTCCTACAGAATCGACGGGCTTTGCAACTGTTAACAGCTGACAAGGGTGGAACTTGTTTTTTTCTAAATGAGGAGTGCTATTACTATGTGAATCAGTCAGGTAAAGTGGAGCTTGAAATAAAGAAACTCAAAGACCTGGCTAAAGAGCTTTAGGTAAAAACATTACCTTCTTTGAGCCATTGGAGTTCCCTGGGGCCTATATGGCCTTGGCTCTTGCCATTAATGGGACCCCTGATGGGAGTATGCTTGTTACTCTCCTGGCCCCTTGTTTTCTGTAATGTGTACAGAATCAGGTACACCACCTTACACACCAAAAATTCAATCATTTTTTACTAACTTCTCCCTCTTCAGTGTCTTACCAGTCTGTCCCCATGTCTGAACCCCACTCCACCCCTGGGTCCCAAAAAGGCTGCCCATTCCAACCTTTGCTGTTACAGTCACCATCTTATGGTCACCAGGAAGTAGTTATTGAGATATAAACATTATCCTTATTTATAACAAAAGGCTGTAATGTTAGGTCAAAACTCAGGCCCCAACATGGAGCCAAGACCTCAAGATGGAGCCTGCCTTGTTGCCTCTGGGCAATCAAGCTGATATTGTTTTCCCAGGAGGGAAATTCTCTTAATCAGGCTCTAACCCCACCAGTGACTGCAAGCTCTAATGCCACCTTGGGACCAGTGACTCATGACCTCAGGTTCTAACCCCACCTTGAGACCCATGACTGCAAACTCTAGTCCCACCCTAACCTGTGAACCTAGGGCAGCTCCTCTTTCCCTTTAAAAGCCCAGGCCAGCTACAGGCAGTTGGCTTGTTCTGGACCCTGTTGAGATAGCCTGGCAGCTCAAGTTTTTTCTCTGAATAAAGATTTCCCTTTCTTTCAGAGTGGTCTCTTGTAGTCATGATTACTTACAAACCTTACAATTTCCATTTCTATAAGGCATAACAAAGAGTGACTGTACCAATGCAAAAATCTATAACCATCCGTAAACATCAAACATCTGCAGTTCAAGTCTGACATCCATAACCAGTACCAACAGTCTCTGGATTTTCAATTGCCATCCCTCCAGCCAGGCTGAGTAGCCATTAAAATTCCCATTTTAAGCCAACAGAACTCCATGTTAGCCCTTGCACATTCCTGGTATATCCAAAACATCTTCAGCTCTCCAATGCAAATTACTGTCCATCTTATACTGGCCTCATTGGCCTCCAGTAAGGGGCATTGCACCCTGCTTTATACATCACATCTGGAATTGTGTGCACTTCATGAGTCACTTCCATGCATCTTCACGCTTTCAAAATCAATACCAAGTATGTAAAGACACTGCCATATTGTTGATTCAGAAAGGAAGTAAATACAGGACTGTGCATTCCTACCATTCAGTCTTTCTTGGGTAGAATCATCTCAGGCATCTTTTCATTGTTTCAATATAAAGGACCCCTAATGGTGGTAATCTCCTTAACAATAGCTGCTTTAGCAAATAGTCTGTGCCAGTAACCTTGAACTTAATTTTTTTGCAACTTTAAAACTTATGTTTCTCAGTTCTATATCTTCTGCCAAGCACATTATTCTATTACTTTCAAATTCAACCTTGATTAAACTCTCAGGGCTTGGACAGAAGAATGCATCCAGCTTTTATTCAAGTAGCCCAGTTCCAACAAAGTTCTCTATAGTCTTTTCTTTCCCTTTGAAGGTTCATAAGAAAAGCCTCCAAATACCATTCTCTCTGTACTTAGCATTTTCAAACTCTCACCAGAACAGCCCATAAACCTTAGCTTACTGCTCTGGAAGGCATCTTCAGTACTAAGTACCAGTCCAATATATATTTCTCCAGCGCTTAAGTTCCAAAAGACAAAAATCCACATGGTCATGTTCATCATGCAGCAACACCCAAATCTCTAGTACCAAATTTCTGTTGTAGACAGCTTCACATTGCTGTGATGAACATCCAATCTAGGCACAGTTTAGAGGAGGAAGGAATTTATTTCAAGCTTACAGATCCAGGGGAAGTTCCATCAAATGGTGGAAGAAACTGCTTCCATACATACAAGCAGAAAAACAAAACAAAACAAAAACAAACAAACAAACAAACAACAAAAAAAACAACCAGCCAGCAAACACCAAAAGCAGAAAATACAAACCAAGCAGCAAAGAGGACCCCTACAAAGCTCAAATTTTTCTAAATATCTTCAGGGTTGAAATCAGGTCTACATCCCAGTGACACTTCCTCCAGCCAAAAACACTTGAGTCTATTGGGGGCAGAGAGACATACATTCAAACTGCCATGCAATGAAAGTTTTAGTGCATGTCCCATGACATATTTAGGACAAATTTATACTGGAATATCATTCATTCTTAGTTGCTATCCATATTCAACAATTCAGCCCACATCAGCACCACACCACCCACATCTCTACAGGATGTAGACTGACCTAGCAAGCCCAAAATCCTATCTGCTCTGCTGGTCTACACAGGAAAAAAGGTAAAGCTGGCTAGAACTGGCCAAAGATATAACTGATTTTCCATCTGTAAACAGTATATCAAAGGCAGCAAGAAAATGTGGTCATCTTGCACATGAAATGCAATTACTATGAGTCACTCATTTTTTTAAAATTATGTTTTCCTCCTTGCTCTTTTAACCACCTTATTTTGAGATCTACATTTAAATATGTTATACATGCACATATGAGTGGTGGTGAACAACCGAGTTGTCAAAACATACCCTCAGTGATCACACCTCAGAAAAAGCAGTACTCTTTTTGCTAGCACATATAACTGTTTTATAATGTGTGTCTGTTTCAAGATACATATCTCAAGTGAACTCCAAAAATGATACTTCATGCTGGTATTTCTCATTTCTAAATGTTCTTTTTAATGCTCTAATTTTTAAAGGCTCTAATTGGAAAGTAACATTTTAAAATGTTCTCTCTAATACAGAACTGTGATGCAGACAAGTTCTCTCATAATTGTCTTCAGGACAGCCCATGTTAGAATGTAAAAAAAAGTACTGCAGCCCACCCTCATCCACATGAGATACATTCCAAGGCCCCAAAGGAAGTCTAGGAACTCTAAAGTCTATGGAGTTTTCATGCATACATGCTTTGGACAGTTTAATTTTAAATTACATACAATATGAGATTAATAACCATAGTATTAAAATATAAAATATAGTAATAAAATATAACAAGTACAAAACCTATTGCAATAAGTTATTTAAAACTTACAAATTGTTAATTTTTAGAATTTTCCATTCAGTATTTTCAGACTGCAGTTGACTAAATGAGACCTCACAAAGTGAAACTATGCATGAGAGAACTACATGTAATCTATATTTATATGGCTTACTCATTTTCAATGCTTCTGAAGTATTTCTTTTCTCTACCTTTGTACTTCTTGTGGATTTCTATTATGCTGGAATGAGAATTTTTTAAAAAAAATTTATAGTGTGGAGAATTCCACACGATTCCCTTCCACATAAAATCATACTAAGAATATTTTCAGAACTCATTTTCTGAGGCTAGTGTTATGATATCAACCAGTCAAAGACAGAAAAAAGTATCAAAATTCTTCATGAGAAATGTTCATGAACATAAGCACAGCAAATATCCCCTTAGTACCTGTAAATACATCAATACAATCAATTGTGTGTGTGTGTATATACAGAAGCACAGCAAACCTCCACTTAACACCTGCAAATAAAGTCAATATAATTTGTGTGTGTGTGTGTGTATATAAGCACAGCAAGCCTCCACTTAGCACCTGCAAATACAGTCAATATAAGTGTGTGTGTGTGTGTGTGTGTGTGTGTGTGTGCGGGCGCACATGTGTGCACGCAAGCATGCGCGCACACATGCATGGGAGGCTAAAATAAGATAATCATTATGAGTTCAAGGTCAGCCTGGGGCATTAAGAGTGAGTTACAGGTCATCCAGGGCTACAGTGAGACCCTGCCTCAAATAAATAAAACAAAAGTAAGCCAATATAATTTACTATACTAACAGGCTATATATAAAATCTATTATTTCAGAAAAATAATTTGACATGATCCAACATATACACTCCTGATGATAACACTCAGTAAAATAAATAAAAATAAAGTTTCTCAAAATGATTAAAGGCATTCATACAAAACAACCCAATAATATAATTAGTGTCAAAGGTGAAGTACTTTGCCACTAGGTCCAGGAGTCTGAAAAGGTTGACAAACCATGCTTACATCGACATCCAACAGAGTAGTAAGGTACAGTTAGTGTAATGCAGAATGAAAGGGAAATAAAAATCACAGAGACTGCAAAATAAGAAATAAAGGTTTCTTTATTCACAGACAACATAATCTGTACACAAAATTCTAAATAATCTATAGAAAGTCTTTCAGACTAAGTGAACTCAATGAAGTCACAAGATAAAAGATTAAAAGAACATTTCCATGTACTAGTAACAACTGACATTTAAACACAATGTAATTTATAACCATTCAAAATAAACCAAAATGCTTAGAAAATGTTCAGACTTATAAATTGAAAATTACAAAACAATGATGAATGCAATCAAAGAACACTCAAATAAATGGAGAGATATACTATGCTTGTGGATTGGAAGACTCCAGGCTAAGGATGCAGTTTAGTTGCTCCAGTGCTTTCTTAGCATGCAAAAGGCCTTGGTTCAATGCCCAGTACTGCAAAATAAACAACTAAATAATTAAGATAAAAAGGAAGTTTCAACAAAGTGATATCATGACAGTGACCAAAGCAGTATGATGTTTGTAGAAGTATAGTACATTGGTTGAGGACAGATTAAAAAGAAAAAAACACCACCAGATATAGATTTACATAAGTATACCCATCTAATGTTTTAAAGTGACAAATAAAATTGTGTATATTTATGAGATAAAAATAGCTATTTTGATCCATGTATGCATTGTAGAAACAATCAAGCAAATAATATTCATTACTTCACCAAATTATTGATGCAAATGTTAAAAATCAATTATTATAACAATTTCAAAATGTACATCACTACTGTCCCTTTGCAGGACAAGATCACAAAACTTTCCCCTCCAATCTGACCCTTGATACTACTTGATGATCATTTTTACATATTTCTCTTCCTCATTGTTCCTTCAGTCTCTGTATTTAGCCTTTTCAGTCAGTTTCTGTGAGATTAACTTCTTAGATTCCACAAGTGAGAGCATATGTTGTGTTTGTCTTTCATTGTATTGCTGACTTCACTTAGCACACTGTCCTCCATTCCACTATGTTGTCTTGAGACAGAATGTCACACAGTATTCTATTGTCTGGGTGACATTTCCTTCATCTGTTCATATGATGATGAACATTGGGCTGCTTCCATACCTTGGCTTCCATACATTGTTAATAATGTGGAAATAAATTTGGGGGAATTCACTCCTTTGGATATATACCCAGAATGGATTGAAGTATCATATACTAATTTTATTTTCAGTGTTTGGAAGAAACTCTACACTATTTTCTTCCTTTGGTTACAGTGATTTCCATTTCCCAAAATAGATTATAAGATTCCCTTTTCCCCATGTCCTAACATTTACCATTCACCTTCTCAATAACAGACTTCCTGTCAGGTGTAAAGCAATGCCACTGTGGTTTTAGTTTGCAGTTCCCTTATTAGTGATACTGAAAATCAATGTATCTGTTAGCCATTAATATTTCCCTTGAGAAATATCTCTTCAGATCTTAAATCCATGTCTTGTTCATTTGCCTCTTTTCTATTGTTTTAATTGCTTGTGTATTTTGTGTATTAGCTCCTTATCAGATATGCTGGCAACAGATGTGCATGGCTTACACACGTCTGTTTCCCCATCACCATTTTGGGTTTTCCTTGTGCAGACAGCTCATCTGCCTAAGTTTTGTCTTTACTGCCTGGGCTTCTGGTGCTCTAGCCAAGAAATCACTGTATGGAAGCCTATGCCCTAAGTTTTTAACCTATTGTTTTACAGTAGCTTTGCAGTTTTAGCTCTTATGTTTAATAATTAATCAATTTTTAATTTAGCTTTGTATACAACATGAGATAGGGGTCAAATTCATTACTGTTCAGGTATATACACAGTTTTCTCAGCGCCATTTATTCAATACTGTCCTTTCTTTTATATTTTTGGTACTTTTGTTTAAAATCAACTAATAGTAAATAGTTGGACTTACTATGGGATTTAAAAAAATTTTGTGTGCATGTGTGTGTACATGCACACCCTTGTGTGCATAAATATGTGTGTGTATGCATGCCTTTGTGTGAGTACATGTGAGTATGCATGCACGCCCTTGTGTGAGTACATTGAGTGTGCATGCACACCCTTGTGTGAGTACATTGAGTGTGCATGCACGCCTTTGTGTGTACATGTGCTTGTGCATGTGCATGTGACATGCATAAAGAGATCAAAGGACTATTTCAGATGTTAGTCCTTGCCTTACAGTGTTTGAGGCAGGGTCTCTATGTTGCTTGTGGCTGCATTCACCAGTCTTGCTGACCAGAGAGCTTCTGATTCTCAGGTCTTTACCTCCTACCTCATTGTTGAAGTGCTAGGATTACAGGCACATTACTTTACTTGGCTTTTATTTAAGTGTGGGGGTCTGAACTCCAGTCCCCCAAATGCCTAATTCTTGGCTGTTCCACTCTTTGATGGACCCGATTTTTATGATGGTATCATGATATTTTGATTATAATAGCTTTAAATATATTTTCAATTATTTTGTGGCTGCATATGAATTTTATTTTTTACATATTTTTTGAAAATTGACATTGAAATTTTAATAGGATTTTCACTGATGGGTAGTGTTGACATTTAACAATTAAAAATTATTTTCTGTGTGTGTTTATGTGTATGGTGCATGGATGGATGCTAATGTGTGAGTGTGTGAATACAGGTATACACATGACTTGGCACATGTCTTCACCTTTCCCCCTTATTTAAGGCAGGGTTTCTGTCCGCACTCTCAATCTGCTAGTCTTTGCTGTACTCACCACACATTTTCCTAGAAATTCTCCTGTCTCCACTTCCCATCTAGCTATCAGCATCAGCAAGCTGGGATTACAGAAGTTCATAATGACTTCTAGATTTTGACGTGGGGTCTATGTATTGAACTCAGGTACTGTGGCTTCAGCAGCAAGTACTTTATCCACTGAGGCATTTTCCCAGCCCCATTTTGGCAGCTATTTAAAAACCATTCTTCAAATCTATAAATATAGAATATATTTATATATTGTGTCTTCTTTAATTACTTTCAGCAATGTTTTATAGTTTTTAATATAAACATTTTCACCTCTTTTGTTAAATTTTCTCCTAAGTATTTTACTTTGGTATAACTGGAGAAATGGACAAAAGAAATAAAAGACATCCAGTATGAAAAGGATAAGTAAAGTTAACTCTGTTTACAGAAGGCATGATCTTATACATATACATGCCAAAGACTTAGCCAAAACCCTGCTTGAACTGACCAACAAATTCAGTAAAGTTGCAGGCTACCAAACATGCAGAAGTCAGTTGTATTTGTATAAATTAGCAGTAAACTGCTTGATAAAGAAATGAAGAAGGCAATCCCATCCACAATGGCAGTCAACCACTATGTAACAGAAGGTGAAAAAGCAATTCAGTACAAGTACAGTCTTTAAAAATAGTCCTGGAGCAATTGGGAGTCCATAGGCAAAAATAAAGAAGCTTTAACCAAAATCACTTTGTGTTCAAAGTGGATCACAGAATTGAATGCAAAATATAAAAGTATAAAGCACAAGAGCATATCTTCAGTGCCACTAAGAAAAAGTTTTTTTAAAATGTACCATACCAGTATCAAATCGTACTTCATGAAATTTTAAAAAGTAATAGCAACTGCTATCTTGTGGACAAGCCTTAAGAAGAGTTGCACTGGGGCACTTCCTCTCGACCAGCAGTACAGCCATCATCAGGGGACTCAGCTGCAGATCTTGGCACTGGAGGTCCTCTATATGCATTACTCAAAGCCAGGTCTCTCTTTGCATGTCTAGCCTACAGTCTAAGGTGCACTGGACGTATGTCTGCCTGAAGAGATGTTTTTCTGCTATATACTATAATGCTGTCACCTGAGCAGGATGGAGACTGCAGAGTCCAACCTTGGTCATACACCAAACGAGCTGCTGCTCCAGCAGACCTAGGGTAGTGACTGTGAAACCTCTGCGTATAAAGCATGTGCTGAGTTCAAAGAGGATGGGGCTGTGGCTGGCAGAATTTCAAGGTTTGTAGTCAGCAGAGCTAGGCTGGGGCCCAGCTGTTTTCTTATTCATACGTGGTCCCTAGGAAAAATATTTAGCTTGAACCTCCACTTCACCATCTGGACAACAGGTACCACTGCCCCTGCCCCACCCTGCCTGTGAGGTGAGGTGATCCTAATGGCAGAGGAGGCCTAGTCAAAGCCTAGGATGACTCACAAATGTGTGTGCTTTTGGACTTTGAAAGCTGCTCTGAGACACATCTTACTGTACAATGAATCCTCTTCAAGTGGACAGTAACCCCTCTGGTTCCAATATGTCTACTTTTCCATACAATAGATTCTTTATGATCCACCTGAGTTGGCTTATGAGGGGCAAGACATGCTCTGTTGGATGACATCAAACACAGAAAATAGAAGGTAACTTGAGTTGTATGAACAGGTACAGAAACCAAGGTCCCTGCAGAAATGCAGGGTCTCTATAAAGACCTATTATCTCAGATTTCTAAGAATAACTGTTTACTCAATGTCTTTAGACCCCCACTTGACATGGTAAGAACCCCAAATACACTCTATGGCCATCTTAACCTCATTTTGTCTGCCTGTAAAAACCTCATTCTACACTCAGTCTACTGGAAACAGTATTTCTGCAAAGTGGGAGCATACCCTAGCTGAAGATATGCACAGCTGTGGTCCAGAGCTCCTGCTCTTGTGTCCACCAACAGAATGTTCACCAAAAACATGATCTAGAATGACAAAAGCCATGACAGTAGAGACTGGGAACAATCCAGCTGCACACTGATACAGCAAGGACTAATATGTATAGCTGCTACATACAATCACCTGATGCTGAGTGACTGGAGCCAGCAGAAGAATACACATACTGTATGGTCCTTATGCACAGTACAAATCAGATAAGACAAGTGACTGGTATCAGGACAGTGGCTCCCCAGGGGTGATGTGGAAAAGGCTGGGGAGTACTCCACAGGTGTTTCAAGTTCTGTGGCTTGAGTGCAAGGTATGTTTAGTCTGTACACATTTATTAAAGCATAGACTTATCATGCATGAAGCTTTAATTCCATGAGAAGCTGTGTGCCCAAGACTTAGGGAGAACAATGCAGGCCCTGCTCTTAAGTTAAGCCAGCAAGGGGACAGGCTTTCACAGCCAGAATTGAGGGTGAGCCCTTGGAGATTGATTTTAACAGTGTTCTGTGTTCTCTGTGTGTAAGGGTTGGGGAAGAGAAGACCTTGAGCAGGCTAGGAATTAGGTGTACTATTTAAAACCGCCAGAAACATACCCTGAATTCTGACGAGGAGATTCGTGACTCTCCAAATTTACTGTGACTCACCTGTGATCTCCTCAAAACTATGACAAAACCCTGACCTACTTAAGGCCAGGAAAGTGCCTATAAGTGACATTTCTGCTTTCCTATTTAAAACATGTCTTTTATGACTTAAGCAATAGGATGGAGGAAAATCCACTTGATAACAGCTCTGAAAACCCTATGCCAGTACAACATACATCTCAGTTGATGCTCCCAGTCAATGGCTGAGAAACTTTTATGAATACTCCCCACCCTGCTGTAGCCTCAGTCCACGTTCAACTGTGGACATGGAGGAGGAGAAAGAAAATCTAGCAACTCTTGCTCTGCCCTCAAAGCTGAAGTAAGACATCTGGAAGTTTGCACCACTGGATCACTCCCTGACAGCCTATGAGGTCATGCCTAGGAAAGTTCACTTGGCACAGGAAAAAAATGCGTCACCCATCCTCTGGAGAGATTTATCCATGATGAAACATTGAAACATTAATTTTTTTCTGAAAAGCAGAAGTTACCATCAAACCTTCATATTGTCTCTTTAAAATATGTTCTGACAGGGGCTGGTATCATGTTTTTGCGGTAGAACACTTATGTAGCACACATGAGGTTTTGGATTCCAACACATCCCTAGCACTGAAAAAAGAAAAAAAATCACACACTTGCACATTTGAGACAATGTTTGTTTTTTTTTCCCTCAGCAATGCTATTTTTCTAGCCTTTAAAAATTACCACCTTATTTTTTTAAAATATTTTATTTATTCATTTTCAAGCAGAGAGAGAGAGAGAGAGAGAGAGAGAGAGAGAGAGAGAGAGAGAGAGAGAGAGAGAGAGAGCACATCAGGGCCACCACCTTGTGGGTCTGGCTTATGTGGGACCTAGGGAATTGAACCCAGGACCTTAGGCACTGGAGGCAAGTGCCTTAACCGCTGAGCCATCTCTCCAGCCCACAGTCATTCAATCAACACAGGATAGGCCATTGAGACAGAAACCAAGGATTTTCGACACAAGGACCCCTAAGCTTGCAACATT
>PVHP010025049.1:7398-25985 GCA_004024765.1 Zapus hudsonius
AGAGGGCTGGACATCACCTCTGCCACAGCACTGCAAACAGCGGCAGGAAGGTGTGCCAAACACTGGCAAGGGGAAGCTGGCTTATAACCCCATAAGCTCGCCCCCAACAACACAGCTTCATCGAGGTTGTAAAACCCAAACTGCCATCAGCTGAGGATCTATCTATCAGAACACATTCAATTGTTTGTGGGGGACACCTATCAAACCATGATATGTGTGGGGGACACATATCAAACCATGACAGTTTGGTTCTTGATTACAGATTCAATCTCTGTAATAGGATTGCTTAGCATCTTTATCTGCTCTGGGCTGAGCTTTGGTAGTTGGTATGTGTCCAGAAATTTATCCATTTCTTCCAGGTTCTCTAATTTTGTGGAGTAGAGGTTTTGGAAGTATGACCTGATGATACTTCCAATCTCTTCAGCATCTGTTGTGACCTCACCCTTGTCATTTCTGATTTTGTTGATTTGGGCCTTCTCTGTTTTTCGTTTGATTAAAATTGGCCGGGGTTTGTCAATCTCGTTGACTTTTTCAAATAACCAACTCTTTGATTTGTCTATTTTTTAAATTGTTTTCTTCGTTTCCAAGTCATTAATCTCTGCTCTGATCTTAATTATTTCCTTGCGTCTCGAGCTCCTGGGTTGGATTTTTCCATCTGTTCTAATGACCTTAGGTGGGAGGATAGCTGGTTGATTTGAGACCTCTCTGTCTTTGTTATGAAGGCATTTAGTGCAATGAATTTCCCCCTGAGGACTGCCTTCATTGTGTCCCATAAGTTCTGAAAGGTTGTGTCCTCATTATCATTTGTTTCTAAGAAGTTCTGGATTTCCTGTCTGATTTCTTGTTTGACCCATTCATTGTTCAGGAGTGAGTTGTTCAGTTGCCAGTATGTTGAAATTGTTGGATCTTTTCCCATTGTTAATTTCCAGCTTTAATGACTTGTGGTCTGATATGATGCAAGGGATTACATTGATCTTTCTAAATTTGTTGAGGGATGATTTATGGCCTAGCACATGGTCAATTTTGAAGAAGGTTCCATGCGCTGCTGAGAAGAATGTATAATCTGTGTCTTTGGGGTGGAATGTTCTGTAAATATCTGTTATCCCTAGCTTGTCTATGGTGCTGTTTAGCAACTTTATTTCCCTGCTTGTCTTTTGTTTGGACGATCTGCCTAGGGATGACAGTGGAGTGTTAAAGTCTCCTACTATGATGGTGTTGACATCTATATCTACTTTGCTTTTGAGTAATTTATGCTTTATTAACTGAGGGGCCCTTGTGTTTGGTGCATACATATTTAATAGAGTGATGTCTTCTTTTTGGATCATTCAGTTGACGAGTAGGAAGTGGCCATCATTGTCCTTTTTATTGATTTCGGTTTAAAGTCTATTTTGTCAGATATTTGAGTAGCTACACCAGCTTTTTTATTATTCCCACATGCCTGGAAAATTGTTTTCCACCCTTTTACTCTCAGTAGTTTACCTTCTTTAGCGATTAGGTGTATTTCTTGAAGGCAAAAGATGGAAGGGTCCATTTTTCTGATCCAACCTGCTATCCTGTGTCTTTTTATAGGAGAATTGAGACCATTTACATGCAAAGTTATAACTGTCAGGGTTGCTTTAAACCCTGCCATGTTGGAGTGAATATGGAGGTTGGTATCTGAGCTGTTGTTTTCTCTTTGGTGTTACCTTGTTTGTTCTCTGTTCCTTTCCTGAGGTTGGTTGCCTGTTTCATCTGCATGGGATATCTCATGTAGTATCTTCTGAAGGTTTGGCTTTGTGTTCAAGTAATTGTACAGGTGATTAATTTAATGGAATACTTTAATTTTTCCATCTGTTATGATGGATAACTTTGCTGGGTACAGTAGTCTGTGTTGGAATCCGTACTTTTTTAGGCCTAGAATTGCTTTATTCCAGGCTCTTCTGGCTTTTAAAATTTCTATGGAGAAGTCTGCAGTGAGTCTGATGGGTTTGCCTTTGTACGTGATGAGTTTCTTTTCCCTTGCTACTCTAAGCACTCTCTCTTTACACTCAATGTTTGGCATTGTAACTAAGATATGTCTTGGAGAGTTCCTCATTTGATCCAATTTGTTTGGGGTCCTGCGTATGTCATACGTACATGATTATCTCTTGCCAGGTATGGAAAGTTTTTTTGAATAATTCTGTTGATAATATTTTCTATGTCCCTAGCCTGGTTTTCTTCTTCTGGGATCCCCATGATCCTGAGATTAGTTCTTTTTGTGATATCCCACATTTCCCTTGAGTCTTGTTCACTTGCTCTTTTGAATTTTGTCAAGTTTCTGATTTCTCTTGAATTCTCCTCTGTTTTTTTTTTTTTTTCCATGTCTGAGGTTCTGTTTTCCCAGTGATTGATTCTGTTGATGAGAGATTCTAGGGACATTCTTATTATTTCAATATGGTTTTTGTTTTCTGAAATTTCTTTTTGCGTTGCTTCTATCATCCTGTTGAGATGTGTTTTCAATTCAAGGTTTGATTTAAGTACTTCTTCCTGACAGTCATTCTTATGTTTGCACATGTCTTCGGTTAATTTGGAAAGCTGGTTTTTGATACCTTCAGTTTGCTGGTTTGCCTTAATTTCCATCAATTCTCTTTTTAGGTCCATTTGATTTTCCTCTGCTATATTAAGCCTGGTGACAAAGCTTGTGAGCTGACTTTGTACTCTTTCCATGATCAACATGAAGTTCTCCTTAGGATCTGTGCCAGTATGATTGGGGTTTAGTGTCACGTCATCCTGTGCCTGCATCTGCCCTCTCTCTTTTGTAGCATTGTTGTTGTCATTTGGCGTGGTTTCCTCAGCTGGTATAATATTCTTGCATTGAGGTCTGCCCATTTTGATTCCACTTGGGGTGATTGGTGGAATGCCTTTGATCTGTTTACACTTTGCTAGTGTGGAGGGGAGTACACTGGGCTCCATGGGTAGGGTTGGGCACTCACTTGTTTAATCTGTGTGTGTGCCTTCAGATCACTGGCTGGGCTTTGATGGTGATACTGGGGGTAACCGACTGGGGTGGGTGTGGGGCTGTGGGGACTAGGTAGGCGGAGGGTGGGGTGACAAGTCCTATGTAGCCTGCTGGGGTGGGTGCGGGGTCCCTCGGGGAAGTAAGGGGAAGGGGTTAGTCGTCTGTCATGGGCTGCCCAGGGACTAGTTATGGTGTGGGGAAACTGCAGGACAACCGCAGGAGCTGACAGGTATGTGGGGAAACCACAGAAACCAGGACGTAGTGATACCTCAGGGACTGGTGCTTGGGGAGTGAGTATGCAGGGTCGTTGGGCAGGATTACTGTAGGGAGCTGGTGCTGAGCAAGTGTAGGCAGGCTGGGAAACCCCGGGATATTGGGGCTTGAGGAAGCTGCAGTGCTCAGCAGGCCTGAAAAACCGTGGAGGAAGAGAGAAAAAGAAAAGGGAAGAGAAAAAAAGAGAGAAACAAAGAGGGTGGGCTTGGGAGAAAAACACAAGGGAAGCCGACAGAGGCCACAGGAAAGGCGCAGATTGGTGGGTGGGAAAACAAAACAGAAAGAAAAAATAAAGAAAAATAGAAATAAAATTTAAAAGGAAAGAGATGCAGAGGCCGGGAGTGGGAAGCCATCAGAGGCCACAGGAAAGGCACAGGTCAGCAGGCGGAAAGGAAAATAATAATAATAATAATAATAATAATAATAATAATAATAAATAGAAATAAAATAAAAATTAAAGAGGAAAGAGATGCAGAGGTTGGGAGTGGAAGCCGGCAGTGGCCTCAGGAATGGTGCAGGTTGGCGAGTGGGGAAAAAGAATAGAAATAAAAATAATAATTAAAGAGACACAGAGGCTGGGAGTGGGAAGCCGGCAGTGGCCACAGGAAGGGGGTGGGCCGGCGGGCAGGAAAAGGAAAAATAATAGTAATAATAACAAATAGAAATAACAATAAAAATTAAAGAGGAAAGGGATGCAGAGGCCAGGAGTGGGGTAGAAACATGAGGGAAGCCGGCAGAGGCCGAAGGAAAGCCACAGGTAGCCGACAGGCTGAGGCCACTTAAGCAGGGCCTGCCAGTTGGGTTGCTGCCAGACATCTCACTGCCTCCAGCGAGCACTGGTCCTCGATGGTGGTTTCCGGATGTGAGGATCCTATGTCGGGAGGTGTCTGGAGCTCAGAGCGTGACCACAGCTTGTATCCAAAACCTGGATCCCTACTGGAAACACTGACCCTTGTTCCCTGAGGGATGCAGCGTGTCTGCTAGTTGGCCATTTTGAACTTGATAAACTTTGGAAGTTTTATCATCATATTGAGGAAGAAGGCTTGATCCATGCCTTAACTAGTGGATATTCTGTTTTCCCCTAAATTATCAAAACTCTGTATATGCCTTTTAAATGTGGCTAATGGTTTGTAAGTTCTGTACAAGGTTCAGTATGACATTAAGGTATAGGTATGCATAATTATACAAATTAGATGTTTCAAAAAGATGAGAAAGAAAATCCCTTGCTACTAGTATCATTTATTTTCATTAAAGTAGTAATTTTTAGTGAGGACTGTGAGATCGACTAGATTATATCATAACGAAAATAGGAATAGTTTGTACCAGCTATACTTCTTAGCCTTGGAATTTTCTTAGTGGCTTCTCCTTGCATTATTATCTTTGCAGCCTTGACAAAAAGACTTTCTTGTAAAGATGATCACTTCCCCATGTTGCGAGGTTCTGTTTGTCTCCTCACTCGGTACATACACACCCCATGAATCATGGTGAGCTAGCAGGTATCTGCTACTTGTGGAACTTACACTTTTTCTTTGCCTTTCAGGCTGCAGTCCCTGCAGTTTTTATGTGTACCCAGCTGACTTTGAAGCAAATGAATGCTTATAGTAATCTTAGTAAAAATTCAGTTTTTAAAAACTAAACCTTTTCTTCCTATACCTTTTGGGTCATTTTGGAGAAGCTAATGCTTACACCAATAGGAAGAGCTTGACATTTAAACAATACTAGTACATTTGACAGGTACATTAAAGGTTCTTGTAAAGGGCCTTAGGAACATCAAATGAAGAATTTGTATTCCACAGTATTCTGTCACTGCTCGTATGCCTTTGAGTCAGCTATTTCTGTGAACCTCAGTTCTTATCTGTCAGTGATTTACAGGGTGGGCAATACAACGTGGGAGAATTTCATTTCAGGCAGAAAGAATGTTCTTGTTTGGATGTCTTAAGTGTTCAGTAGCAGTGAGGAGAGACTCAGAGGAAGACTAGATGCAGGTTCTAAGGGATTTGACTAGTGTGCAGAGGAATTCTGACTTTTCATCTTTCAGAGGATAAGCAGGTGAAGTAGCTTAGCAGAACCAGAAAGGAAGATCTTAATGATTTTTTGATTGCTATGGAGGATAGAATGGATAGGCAGACAGACTTTGAAGACATGGGCTCATACTGGGTGAGAATTAATAGATGTGTAAATCCATATTTATGACTTTAGAAGTGTGTCATTCTAGTTTTCATTGATGGAAGAAGCTTTTACTTGGTTTGTGATTATGACTCAGTATATATCTTTAGTTTGCTTTTTCTCTCATAATTTTGCTCATTTCCTCTTAGTATACAGTTTCTTCTCTTAGTATACCAGATGTTAGCAGAAATATACATAAATACATAAATTGAAAATTCCTATTCTCTCATCTGGAGAAATATTTTGGGTCTTTTCTGCTTCTGTATCTAACTTGTTAAAAACTCAGTGTATTTTCTGAATATGCAAAATAAAATAATGAAATAATCCTACCTTGCAACAACATATGATAGCTTATTATTTGCTCTTAAATTCAAAAGAAAGTATCTAGTACTTGGCAGGGTGTTGGGTCATTATAAACAGATGTCTTGAGACAAGCTGGATGATGCCAGGTTGCCTTAGTAGGAAAAGGTCTATGAAGGAAGACATTCTCAACATCATCATGTGAAACTGCAGCACCTGTGTCCAAAAACAGAACGACAATTCTCTGGTGATACACTTTGAATTATTTTTAAAAGAGCTGGTTTTGGTTCATATTGTTAATAGTCCTTTGAAGATGTTTTAGAATATCAGCAAGAATAGGATTGTCAGACAGTGGAAAGGAGCAAATGATATCAGCACTTACCGTTTAGCACTATCATTTCATTTTTTCTTTTGTTGTTCATGACTAGTAAATTCTTTTATGTCTCTCAATCTAAGCAGAAATGGATCAACATGTATAGCTAATATTCTTGAGCTTATAATGAAAAGGAAGAAAGAAATTTATAAAATATCTACATGCTTTATTCTCTCAAACCATCATCAGGTATATGCATATATGCTATACTCTTGTCTTTTGTATAAAACTGGAAGGGAGGAAAGTACTTTACTTGATACTTATTATTGATATTTCCATGTTTCAGATTGGTCTTCAGTGCCAGTTACACATTACTCAGGGAGTATATGGGAAATCTCTAGCTTTTGCTCAGTTTTGCTGGAAAACTAAAACTATTTTAGAAAAAGGTTGATTTCAACTCAAATCTATGCACATCACTTTATTATTCTCACTGAACCATGCTCTTGGCAAAATTATCACAGATACAAAAGGCCACATATTGCACAATTTTTAAAAAATAAATATCTTTATAATCAATAATTATATACATTTTATGAGCAGATCTTGTGATGGTAACCCCATTCCTGCCTCTCTGTCCTCAATCCACTGGAGGCCCTCTTCAGTGGGATACTGGATCAGTCCATGGGGTAGGGGGTGATGAATTGCACAAGAGGTAGCCAGTTTTTTTTCCCCCTTTGTGTGTTGTTGCTGAGGGGGGGCAATGTCTCTGGATATTCTCTCCCACCATGGCTCTTACCATCTTTCTGCCCCCTATTCCACTCAGTTCCCTGAGTCATGGTGGGTGAGTTTTAAGTCTGCTTTATTATTGAGATCTTAAGTGTCTCTGGACTTCTGCTTTGGGTTGTGTTGGGTATCATTGGTGTCTGACTCCATTGACCTTTCATGGGTTATCTGACTTGCTGTGGTGATAGGTCTCTAGTTTATCTCATTACTTTCTCATAGGTTTCATTTGGGCCCTATATGATAGGCCAGGGGTGGTTCATCACCTACCAGGATATCAGCCATCATCCCATGTCTTGTTGGTGGAATTGGTGGTCTACAACTCTCGCTGCCTTCTGAAAAATACAAACAATCTCCATCTGAGAGTGAGATCAATATAGGTTAAATGAGACACACATTGCTAATTTGACAAAATTCTAAAGGTTGTAGCCTCTCTGTAGCTCTCTAGTAGTGGGAATTTCCCTTTGGAGCCCAGGTTCTTGTTCCCCAAAAGATTTTGCCATGGATCCTAGTTCCAGTTAGGGTTTCTTGCCACTGAGCAGATCTCTTAGCCAATCAGTAAGCCCTGGATTACCCACCTAGTTTTAGAGCCACTTTTGCACAGATGAGCACTTCTTGACTTGCTGGTCTCTTCCATATAGCAGTGTGTTCAACATTCTTATGACATCAGTCTGTATTGTATATCAGTTGTCTCTGTTTTCTCCATATATCATTGACCGGCAGCTCATGTAACACCTTCCAGCACTACACATGCTATCATCTAGGAGCTGGTTACCATTCTGGATCTAGCAGGTGTTATGTGATGACACTCTGTGGTATCCTCAACAATTGGGTCTTACTTACCTTTGGCCTGGGGCAGGTAGTCAAGAGCTTTGACAAAAGCCTGTCTTGTTTTGGGGATCTTGTGGGTCTCTTTGATCAACAGCTCAGTGTGGGAAGTAACGAATGACTGGGGCAGGGAGTTGCAGGCCTGAGCAATTTTTCTTGGGGTTAGGCTTCCTCCCATACCATTCATGTTCCCTCTTACTAGGTGATGCCCACAGTTTCCTCATGAGCTTACTGTATGTAAGGATTTTATGGTATCAATTCATTATTAGTTTAACTTATTGTAAAATATCCCCTCACCCTTTTATCCCCCTCCCAATTCCTTCCATTCCTTTTTTTATGGTTTCTCAATTCACCTGTCAGGTTTAATTAGAATTTAATCTTGACCTGGTTTGGAACCGCATATGAGGGTGAATATGAAGGGTTTGTCTCTCTGTTCTTGTGTGAAGTCACTAAGAATGATCTGCTCCAAGTCCATCCACTTGTCTTTAATTTTCATTATGTCATTTTTCCTTTCAGCTGAGTAGATTTCCATAGTGTAGATGTTTCAGAACTTTGATATCCATTTATTCATTGGTGGGCATTTGGGTTGATTCCAATTCTTAGCTATTATGAATTGAGCTGCTACAAACATGGTTGATCAAATGTCTCTGTGCTAAAGGGTGAAATCTTGAGGGCAGATGCCCAATAGAGGGATAGCTGGGTCCATTGGTAGCTCTATATCCATTCTATTCAGGAGCCTCCACACTGCTTTCCATAGTGGTTGTATAAGTTTTCAGTCCCACCAGCAGTGAATGAGGGTTCCTTTTTACCCCGCATCCTCACCAGCATCTATTGTTGTTGGATTCTTTAATGATTACCATTCTGACTAGAATAAGGTGGAATCTCATTGTAGTTTTAATTTGCATTTCCTTGATGATTAAGGATGAAGAACACTTTTTAAAATTAGAATTGACTATGTGTTTCCTCCGTGAATTCTCTTTTGAGATCAATGCCCCATTTTGTGAGAGTGCTGTTTGAATTATTATTATTTTTTAGAGTTCTTTGTAGGATATTACACCTTTGTGTTACAGCTGGCATAAATTATCTCCCAGTTTGATGCTAGTCTATTGGCTCTGAGTATGGTATATTTGTCTGTAGAGAAGCTTTTAAGCCTGATGAGATCCCATTGGTTAAGTGATTGTTGCACTTCCTGGGCAACTGGAGGTTTGTTCAGGAAGTTTTTCCCTACTCCTATCTTGTGAATTGCTCCTCCTACTTTTTCTTTCAGGGTTTTCAGAGTTTCAGGTCTTATGCTGAGGTCCTTGATCCATTGAAGTTCATTTTTGTGCATGGTGAGAGGAGTGGGTCTGTTTTCATTATTTTACAAATTTTTATCCAATTTGTACAGCACCAATTGTTGAAGATGCTATTTTAACACCAGCGAACATTGTTGACATGGCATTGAAGCTGTATATTGCTTTTGAAAGAATTGCCATTTTTACAATATTCTACCTATCCAGTTGTATGAAATATCTTTCCATCTCTTCATATCCTCTTCTGTTTCCTTCTTGAGTGTTTTCATACAAGTCTTTCACATCCTTAGTGTTACTCCAAGGTATTTGAGTTTTTTTTTTTTTTTTTTTTTTTTGAGGCTATTGAAAATGGGCCAGTCTTACTGATTTCTTTTTCTGTATGAATGTCATTTGCATACAGGAATGCTACTGATTTTTGTGTGTTAATTTTATATCCTGCCACTTTGCTGAAGGAATTTATCACCTTTAGGAGTTTAGTTCTGTTCTTTGGGTCTGTTATATGTAGGATCGTGTCATTTGCTAAAAGGGATAGTTTCACTTCTTCCTTTCCAATTTGTATCCCTTTTATGCCTTTCTCCTGTCTTATTGCATGGGCTAGAACTTCAAGGACTATGTTGAAGTGGGAATGCTTTGAGTCTTTCTCCATTGTGTATGATTTGGGCTTTAGGAATTTTGTATATTGCCTTTATTATGTTGAGGTATAAGCCTTCTATGCCCAGCCTCTCTAGTGTTTTGATCATGAAGTGGCATTGATTTTTGTTGAAGGCCTTCTCTGTGTCATTTGAGATGACCATGTGGTTCTTGTGGTTGAGTCTATTAATGTGGTGGATTTCATTCATTGACTTCTGTATTTAGAACCATCCCTGCATCCCTGGCATGAAGTCTACTTGCTCAAGGTGGATAATACTTTTGATGTGTTGTATTCAGTTTGCAAGGATTTTGTTCAGAACTTTTGCACCTAAGTTCATCAGGGATATGGGTCTGTAATTTTCCTTTATTGTTGCATCTTTGTCTGATTTATGGTGATGATAACTTTATAGAAGGAGTTTGGAAGCATTCCCTCTTCTCCTATTACACGAAAAAGCTTGAGAAAGTGTGGTTTCAGTTCTATGATGAAGGTTTGGTAGAATTCAGCTGAGAATCTATCAGGTCCTGGACTTTTCCTTTTGAGGGTGTTTTGATTACATTTTCTATCTCAGTGAATGTGAATAGGTTTATTTAGGAGCTGTATCTGCTCTTGGTTAAGCTTTGGTAGGTGATGGGTGTCCAGGAATTTATCTGTTTCTTCCAGGTTATCTAATTTTTTGGAGTAGAGGTTTGGAAAGTAAGACCTGATGATTCTTCTAATTTCACTGGGGACTGTTGTGACCTCTCCCTTCTCATTTCTGATTTTGTTGATTTGGGTTTTCTCTTTTTTCATTTAATATAGATTGGCATAGGGTATGTTAATATCTTGTTTATTTTTCAAAGAACCAGCTCCTTGTTTCATTTATATTTTAATTGTTTTGTTCATTTACATTTCATTAATCTCAGCTATGATCTTATTTCTTTTTACCTTGAGCTCCTAGGGTTGGATTGTCTAGTTTTTCCAATGCAAAAGGTGGTTAGGTTGATTTGAGATCTCTCTGTCTTTGTTATACAGGCATTTAGCACTATGAATTTTTCCCTTAGTACTGCCTTGTGTCACATAGGTTTTTGTATGTTGTGTTTTTGTTATCATTTCCTTTGAGAAAATTTTCAATTTCCTATTTGATTTATTGAATGACCCATTTGTTGTTCAGTAGTGTATTGTTTAATCTCAGTAGTCGGTGTAATTTCTATTGTTCTTTCCATTGTTAATTTCCAACTTTATCACATTGTGGTCTGATATATTGCAGGAGGCTACGTTAGTCTTCCTGAATTTGTTGAGGCATGTTTTATGTTCTAATATGAGCTCTATTTTGGAGAAGGTTCCATGGGCTGCTGAGAAGAATGTATATTTTGTAGTCTTGGGCTGGAATGTCTGTTAGGTTTAGTTGATCTACGGTATTGTTAAGCTCTTATTTTCTGCTGATCTGTCTGAATGACCTGTCTAGAGATGATAGTGGTGTATTAAAGTCTCCTACTCTGATGGCTTTGGAGTTTCTGTTTTGCTTTTGAGTAAGTTTTACTTTATGAAATGGGGTGCACCTGTATTTGGTGCATATATATTTATCATAGTATGTCCTCTGGTTGGATTGTTCCTTTGATGAGTAAGAAGTGACCTTCAGTGTCCTTTATAATTTTGGTTTAAAGTCTATTTTGTCAGATATCAACTCAGCCACACCTGCTTGTTTTTTAATTCCATTTGCTTGGAAGATCATTTTCTATCCTTTCACCCTAAGGAGATTTCTGTCTTTAGAGGTGAGGTGCATTTCTTGAAGTCAGCAGATGGAAAGATCAATTTTTCTGATCCACCCTGTTACCATGTATCTTTTTATAGGGGAGTTAAGTCCTTTTATATTCAGAGTTATAACTGTGAGGTTTGCTGTAAGCTCTGCCATGGTGGAGGGTTGATGGGGATTGATAGCTTGCCTGTTATTATTTGCCCAATAATTTTGGTTATTGTGCTCATCCTCTATTGAGTTCTTGAGGTTGGTTCTCTTCAGTGTGGAATATCTCCCACAGTATCCTCTGTAAGTTTGGCTTTCTGTTCATATGATCATAGAGCTGCCTTTTATCATGAAGCACTTCCATTATGGAACACATACATCTATTATAAGGGATAGTTTTGCCCGCGAATATAGTCTGTTTGGAAGTCATAATTGTTTAGGCTTTGAAGAGCATTATTTCAAGCCCTTCTGGCCTTCATGGTTTCTAATGAAGAGTCTGAGGTAAACCTGATGGGTTTGCTTTTATATGTGATGAGTTGTTTCTCTCTTGCTGCCTTGAGCACTCTTTACTTTCTATGTTTAGCATTTTAACTAAGATATGTCTTGGAGAGTTCTCTCTTTTTTCCTGTCTGTTTGGAAGTCCTGTGGGCCTCTTGTATCTGGACCAGCCTTTCTCTTGTAAGATTAGGAAAATTTCCTTCAATAATTTTGTTGAATATGTTCTCTCTGTCATTGGCCTAAGTTTCTTCTCCCTCTGGCAATCCCCATGATCCTGATATTTGGTCCCATTAGGGTATCCCACATAAGTTGTTCATTACATTTTTTGAATTTATTGAAGTTTATGGAATCCCTATACATTTGTTCTGTCTTGTTTTCAAGGTCTGAGAATCCACTCTGATTTTTCTCAATTAATTTGAGTCTGATGGCTATGCTTGTGTTGTTGAGTTTCATTTCATTTGCATCTTTTTTGACAGTTTCCATCTCAGCCAATATCTTGGTCAGGGTATCATTGCAGTTATGCCCTGAAGTTATTTTATTCTGATTATGGGATTGTACTTCTGTTGTCTCCCCTACATTGTCAGTGGCATCTTCCATTGAGGGACTAGGAGGTCTTGTGAGAACCTCAATTTGATGTGTTATAGTTGTTTTATGTTGGTTTCTTCCCATTTCTGAATAAGGTCTGGTTTTCTTAATATGGGGGCCAGTGTAGGTTCTTGTTAGGTATTCAGTGAGTGTTTTCTTCTGGGTTCCGGTTGGGTTTGGAATAGCATTGTAACCACAGGTGCGTGAGTTGCAGAGGTTATGGAGGTGCCAGTGACTGACATTCTCTGGATTTTCCAATTCTGCCTCTTCAGCTTGGCTCAGTAGCTGGGGAAAACTTCCATCCCTAGCCAACAATGCTCCATGGTATTCTTTGCACAGTCCTGGTGTATCCAAACATCTTAGGGTCTCCATTGCAAACCATGGTCCATCTTCCAATGGCTTCACTGGCCTATCAGGAACTTCATGTCCTTTTCCATATACTGTATCTCAGCGGCAGCTCCTGGAACTGTGTGCATTTCATGATTCACTCCATACATGCATTTCTCATGCTTCCAAAAGCAAAACTAGTCATGCAGGACACAGCCATGTTGTTAATTCAGAAACGAAATAGGTCATAACCTTGAAGAGCAGGTTTCTTCCTTTCAGCTATCTCTTTCCACATAGTTTTCAGTCTATCATTTGGTACTTCTGGGTGAAAACACCTCAGGCAGCTCTTCACTATTTCAATGTAAAGTAGTTGGGCCCTCTTTAATCATGGTAATATCTCTTTAAGAATAGCACCTTTAGCAATCAATCTCAGTGCCAGTAAGTTTTAAACTTTTGAGTTTTTCCAACTTTAAATCTTAAAAGTTCCATATAGTTAGCCAAGCGCATCAGTCTATTACTTAAATTCCATGTTGATCAAACTCTCTGGGCATGGGCAGTAGAATGCATCCAGCCCTTATTTTAGTAACACAGTTCCAATAAAATTCTCTGTAGTCTCTCCTTCCCTTTAGAAAGTTCATAAGCCAACTGCAAGTACAATTCTCTCTGCTCTTAGTATTTTCAAATTCTCACCAGAATAGTCCATAAAATTTGGCTTACCACTCTGGAAGGTGTCTTCAGTTGCAAGTACCCAATCCATGTCCATTCCTTCAGTACACAAGTTCCAGAAGACCAAAATCCACATGGTCAGATTCATCTCATCAGTATCACTCCCCCCCCCCCCTTTCTGGTACCAAACTCTCATAGTCACCCAGGATGAATCTCCAAAGAAGGCACGATTATGGGAGAAAAGGATTATTGAAGTTACTGGTTCAGGGTAAGTTCTGTAATGGTGGAAGAGGCTGGCCACCCTTTCACAGGTCCAAACTGAGAGAGGTGGGGAGGGGGAGAAGAGGAGGGAAAAAGCCATCACCAATGCCATATGCATACATACCAGCAAAATAGGCTGGGGCAGGGAGGAAGAGATTTCTTTCCTCTTGAGCTTCCTTATATCCTGCTTCCTACTGTGAGGGCCACTTTCCCCTTGCCCCCTACTGAGAGGGCCACCCACTTCTAGGGGAAGGACTCACTCTGGATGAGGGACCTCCTCCTTTAGTTAATTTTTCTTGTAAGCAACCTCAGAGACACACCCAAGATTACTGTGGGTTACTAAACAGTTCAAGTTGACACCAAAACTTAACCATTGCAACTTTATAATAGTATTGGTCTCTTCTAGAATTCTTTTTAGGTATTTTAAAAAAAATATTTATTCATTTTCAAGCAGAGAGCGAGAGAGAGGGGGGGGGGAAGAGCGCACCAGGGCCACCACCTTGTGATTCTGGCTTATGTGGGTCCAGGGGAATTGAACCCAGTGCCTTAGGCACTGGAGGCAAGTGCCTTAACCACTGAGCCATCTCTCCAGCCCACTTTTTAGGTATTTTTAATGTCATTGGTATCTGGCACGTTTTTGCTACTTTGTTCCTTCTGTGATAATGTGATTATCAGGTTCTGTTTCTGTGAAATCTTTGCCTGTTGTATCTTCTTGAAATTTGAGTCTTGGAGTGCTGATATTAATTTTTTTCTCTAAGGCACTAATACCTTCAAATTGTTACACATTGTTATACTTAATGAATATAATGTACATTAGGATAGAAACTTGTCTGTTATTGCTTTATAATGTGGCTTATAAAGAACTGTGACTTAATAATTACCCCCTCTCTCTTTCATTGTTGGTGGTGGGTATTTACAGGCTTCCTAGTTGGCATGTATGTTGTAAAGAGAGTTCTTCAGCTTCAACAGCATACTACTCACCAAATGACAATTGTGCATTAGAAAATGAAGACATACAATTCCAGCAAAAGGTACTCTAAATAAACTTGGCATTTTGTATGTCAGCTTTCTAAGACTATCTTAAAATATTTAGAATTAAAGTTGCTGAAAAAATAATATGCTACAAATTTTTGTAAATATTTATACTTCTCCTTGCTGTAATACTATGCAATTCTTACATTTAGCTCAAGATATTTGTATATTTATTTTTGTTGCTTATATTTGGAATTTTGGTAACATCCCTATACTCAAGTAGGGAGTAAAAATGGCACATATTTAGTATGTCCTACTCTTTAATTCTCTAATAAATCCAATTTTGTAAATGAAAAACCATTATAAATAATAGAGTATTTGCAGTGAGGCTTTGTAGTTTGTTATATATAATGTGTAAATTGAATCAAAAAACCCCTTGAGTTTCTAAATAATTTATTATAGCATTTCAAATTATAAAGGTGAATATTTATTCAGTTTGTCTTTTTACTCCAACTTTTATTGTTTGTATTTTAAATTATAGAAGTACTTTATACTGGCTACAGAATAGTTCATGTTTATCTAACATTCCCATCCACAAAGGAAGTACACTTTACAGCTTATGAAAATGTTCAGATTTTTCTTATGGATATAGATATACCTTTTTTTTTTTTTTTTTTTTTTTTTTTTGTTTTTTGAGGTAGGGTCTCGCTCTAGCCCAGGCTGACCTGGAATTCACGCTGTAGTCTCAGGCTGGCCTCAAACTCACGGTGAACCTCCTACCTTTGCCTCCTGAGTGCTGGGATTAAAGGCATACACCACCACGCCTGGCTTAGATATACCTTTATATAGACACATAAATATATATTTTTATTTTCATTAAAATAACATATAAGTTGACTTTGTGCTTCCAGTGGATCTCTGTATGACCTTTCTCTGTTGATAGGTTCTTTTGCATGACTACATTTTCATTTTATCTTATAGATATATCTTAATTTATTACTTTTATCTCTAATATAGGGCTTTTGTATTTTTGCAGTATATATATCTGTATACATGTGCTGTACATGTGTGTACCTGCACATATACATATTTGGAGGTTTTGAACATAGTAGTTAGAATGAATTATTTAAATTTTTATGTCATATTGAATATGCTTCTGAGATGGAAAGTGTAAACATTAGTAAACTTGTTCATTATTTCTCAAAAATTATAATTTTACATTTTACTTAGTCTTTAGAACTTAAGTCTTATTTATTTCCTTGATGAACTATTTGAATACCAAATAAAACTAATGTAAGCAAAGCATTAAGTGGAGAAATATTGTTTAATACTTAGATACCATGTATGTGCAAAATAAGTTCCCCTAAGCACAGATGATATGAATATTACTTGTAGGAAATTTGTATTAGGAAATACATTTTTTAAAAAATGTCTATTTGAGACACAGAGAAGGGCAGAGGGAGAGAGTGTGTGTGTGTGTGTGTGAGAGAGAGAGAGTGCCTTATACCATTGCAAAGGAACTCCAGACACATGTGCCATTTTGTACGTGTGGCTTTATGTGGGTACTGGGAAATCAAAACCAGACTTTGCAAGCAAGCACCTTTAACTGCTGAGCCATCTCTCCAGCCCTTAAAAAAATACATTTAAAGGCATAAATGTTTTAGAAATTCTAGCTTAAATGTAAGAGTCAAAAGAAAGATGAAACAACCACCATTATATTTGTCATGTATTTATGGAAATCTTACTCTATATCTGACATCTAGTCATCTGTTTGGGGGATAAAGTACTTAAGCAATCAAACAAAATTATTAAGCTCATGTATTTTATAATTTAAGTGTGCTGGCAATAAGATGATTGTCAGGAGATAGGAAAAATATTTACATACAAGTGTAGATGTATACAAGGCAGTGTTTGATTTTGAAGTTTAAAAATCAGTTGTCTCTAATAATTGCTTTTATACTTTTTGTAGTAATTTTATCAGTCTTTTTCTCAATATAGGATGAAAGAGAAGTACCTACTAATGATGAATTACAGAGAAAATTTGGTTCATACTTACCTATTTCTCCAGAAAAAAATAAATTAAAAGAAGAAAATAAATTAAAAGATGACTACATTGTGGATATACAAGTAAGCTGTGTATTGCTTTTTTTTTATCATATACCATTATGAACTACTTCAAAAGATAAAATGCCTTTGATCACCATATTATATTCTTCATTCTGAAGTACCATATAACAGAATTTAAAATTAATCACTTCTTAATAAAAATACTATTTTAAAAATATTTTTTATTTATTTGCAAGTAAAGAGAAGGAGCAAGGGAAAGATGGTGGAAAGAGAGGGAGAGAGAGGAGAGAGAGTGAGAGAATATGTGTTTGTATATATGTGTACCAAGGCTTCCTGCCACTGCAAATGAACTAGATACTTGCAACCCTGTGTGTATGTGGCTTAAGTGGGTACTGGGGAATTGAACCTGGGCCATCATGCTTTGCATGCAAGTGCCTTTAACTGCTTTCATTGGATTTGGGGAAATATTTATCAAAAATACCTGCAGTGAATAAAAATGTAATGGGCTGGGGAAATGGTTCCCTGGGTAAATGCTTGCTATACAAGCATGCGGACTTGAATTCAGTTAACACCCATGTAAAAATACTGGGTATTTTACATGGCATGAGGCTGAAATCCCAGTGCTGGTAAGGCAGAGACAAGGAATCCTCAGTAGCTATTTGGTTCAATTGAATTGGTTAGTTCCAGGTGCAGTGAGAGATCTTGTCTCAAAAGATAAGGTGGAGTATGATTGAGGAAGAGACCACTGTAGACCTCTGACTTACATACACACACATGCATGCACACACATATGAATACACGTACTCACACATATGCATACCACAAACATACACATACAAAATAGTAAAAGGTGGTATCTATTTATAGAAGTGTCTTTACTTCATTTTCTAGAATTTTTTATCATTTCAATCCCTTGTTCAGATATTTTAAAGTTTGATCAAAACTTAGATATCTGTAACTGTTTAGTGTAATAGGCATTGAGCTTTCCTATGTTTACAGATATTTACTGTTCACTATAAAGTACATTTTGAATTTTAAAGACATAAGAAAAAAGAATGTAAAATATCTCACTGTTTTTTTTACTTTAAATTTATGTTAAAAATCATTTTTAGCCCTTTCTGATTTTTTTCAGCATAAATCATTCTCCAAATGATATACTGTGCATTCTATTAACTCTGCTACATGCTGTCTTTTTGTTCCCTTACTGACCACCCTCTCTTCAAGGCCTACATTGCCTATTTCTAGACTCTCATCGTGCATGGTTTTTCTCTTTTTCTTGAACTTAGTCTTTATTTCTTTCACTTGTTATTCATTTAAGTCAAGAAAACAGTCCTTAAGGCACTTTGAAAGTATAGCTTAAAATAAGAGGCAGCCATAAATAATGGCAATTGAGCTGTTTAAATATTATGATATTGTGAAAAAAAAACCTGTATAGGGAATAGTGGAAACATAAAGAAAAGGAAATGGCTAAGCTTTTGTACTGTTTTTTTTTAATATATATTTTTTTGGTGGGGGGATAAGGGGGGGCTACTAGAGGTTTTCAGGTATGATTGGATGGCAGGTAAAGTTGCGTTTGAGAGGGGTGAATGACCCTAAGACATCAGGATTGAAGGATCAGCAGGAATCATTTATTGCTTGGTTGAAGTACTTGTACATGTCTTATATTGTTGCTCATTGATACTTTTTAACTCCTTAACTGAACCGTGTGTGTGTGTGTGTGTGTGTGTGTGTGTGTGTGTGTGTGTGTGTGTGTGTGTGTGTGTGTGTGTGTGTACAAGAGGACTTCCAGGTTGCTATTAGTCATTAATTATGTAGAAATAGGAATGCTCACAAAATGGGTGGAAAGTAAAGGATAAGTTTCTGCTACTATATGAAATTCCATGAAGAATGTATAGAACTTTATTTCTATGTGAATGACAATCCTTAGGTTA
>PVHP010025050.1:0-19629 GCA_004024765.1 Zapus hudsonius
CCTCCCCATCCTCTCCCTGTCCTCCCTTGTCCTCCCCCGTCCTCTCCCCTGTCCTCCTCTGTCCTCCCCTGTCCTCCCCCCTGTCCAGCGCTGACGCCTCCCTCTCCCACCACAGCAGGGGTCCACCTGGCAGCCCAAGGGAAGAACGTGGACAGTGATTTGAGGGTTTCACAGGGGTTCCATGTGCAGGCTACACCCCTCAGTGAGGCAGCCAGCCAGTGACAGAGCCACCTGCCTGCACAGGTGATGTGATGTGCTCCAGCAATGGACACACAGGAAGCGTCTGCTAAAAAGCCAACCTGCTTCTTAACTCCAGATTCTCTTATAGATCAAGAACACGTCTTCAATTAGAAAGCCGAAATTTGGGTCCACCACACCCCGACAACCCAGAATAGTTTTCTCTTTGTTCGTTCGTTGTCCCCGCCCCGTCCTGGGAGCACAATGCGATTGCTGGCTGACTTTCTTTCTTTCTTTCTTTCTTTCTTTCTTTCTTTCTTTCTTTCTTTCTTTCTTTCTTTCTTTCTTTCTTTCTTTCTTCCTTTCTTCTTTCTTTCTTTCTTTCTTTCGTTTGTTTTTCGAGGTAGGGTCACACTCTAGCCAATTCACTCTGTAGTCTCAGGGTGGCCTTGAACTCATGGTGATCCTCCCACCTCTGCCTCCTGAGTGGTGGGATTAAAGGCGTGCACCACCACGCCAAGCTGCCATCTGTTTTTAAGTAGGGATAAATTAGTGTTTTTTTTTTTTTTAAAAAAAAAAGGAATCCTAGATAGTTTTCCCTTCAAGTCAAGCATCTTGTTTAAATAAACTTTCTTGTTTTTTAAAACCAACGGAAGTGCAGGGCTGGCTGGGTGTGATCATTCAGAGACAGCCTATGCCAGGACAAGGCTCAGTGGTAAAGGCCACGCTTGCATCCCTGCCAGCCCCAGTGCCCACGGAAGACTGAACCCAAAGGGGCCCCTGGGTCTGCAATCCCAGGCCACCCACAGCTACTGGAGCCAGGAGAATCCGGTCGTGGGGCATCCAGAGAGACCCTGCCTGGAAGGAGGTGACAGAGAGGACCATCACCCCGAGGGTGTTCTCTGACCTCCGCACAAGCTCCTGAGAAAGCGTGCTCCCACACACAAAGAAATAATGAGAATAGATTAAAAGAGAGATGGTTCAGTGGTTAAAGGAGCTTGCTTCCAAAGCCTGCCAGCCTGGGTTCAGTCCCCAGTATGCACATAAAGCGCATGCATCTAGTGTTCTGTTTGTGAGGACAAGAGAAACTGGAACACCCATGCATAAAAAAATGAATAAATAAACATTTTTCAAAAATATTTTTGCTGAGCCTGGCGTGGTGGCTCATGCCTTTAATCCCAGCACTCAGGAGGCAGAGGTAGGAAGATCACCATGAGTTCAAGGCCACCCTGAGACTACAGAGTGAATTCCAGGTCAGCCTGGGCTAGAGTGAGACCCTACCTCGAAAAACAAAACAAAAAAATTTAAATATTTTATTTATTTATTGAGAGGGGGAATGGGGACACCAGGGCTTCCAGCCACTGCAAATGAACTGGGTTACATGGGTACTGGGGAATCGAACTCAGGTCCTTCTGCTTTGCAGGCAAATGTCTTAACCATCACTAAACCATCTCTCCAGCACTAAATAAACATTTTAAAAAACAAAACAAACAAGGCATGATGGTGCACGCCTTTAATCCAGCCTTGGGGAGGCAGAGGAAGGAGGATTTCGTTGAGTTCAAGGCCACCCTGAGACTACATAGTGAATTCCAGGTCAACCTGAGCTAGAGCAAACCCCTACTTCAAAAAATCAAAATAAACAAATAATAAATAAAGAGCTGGGTCAGAGCACTGGGCTGTCACCCCCAGCACCAGAAGTAGGAGAAACAATGACAGTCTAAGAGAACTGTCCCCACCTCCACCCAGGATGTGCCCGTCCAGGGCCACAGTCCACGTCCTGAAATGCAAAATCACTTCTGAGGAGCCAACTTTCCAAACTATCACCCCTCCATGCAGTGTTGGAGGCACTTGTCAGAGCTTTGCAGCTGGCAGCTCCTCTGGTACCTTCCTGGAGGGCACGTGGACCAGGCCCTCCAGCCACCGAAGCAGCGAAGTCACGGCCCTGGGTGACACTCAGCCCCACCGTCCTCAGTCTAGGATCTGAGATTTGAAGACCACATGCTTACTTTAAGGTTTTGTTTGTTTGGATGGATGGTTGGTTCTTTTTCTTTCTTTCTTTCTTTGAGCCAGCCACCATGCCTGGCTTGTTTTTTAATGTTTTATTTATTATTTGCAAGGAGAGAGAGAGAGAGAGAGAGAGAGAGAGAGAGGTGATACAGAGAGAATGGGCTGGGCACACCAGGGCCTCCAGGCGCTGCAAATGGACTCCAGATGCAAGCTCCCCTTTGTGCATCTGGCTTTGCCTATGTACTGGGGACTCAAACCAGAGTTGTTTGGCTCTGCAGGAAAACACCTTAACTGTTGAGCCATCTCTCCAGCCTCTCTTTGCTCTTTTTTTATTGGGGCAAAATTCACATTCACAGAAGGTCATCACTCCTCATCCCCCTTCCTTCTAGTTCCAGAACCTTCCACTCTAAAAGGAGCCCTGTCCCCATCGGCAGTCAGCCTGCTCCCCCTCCCTTCCCCCTGGCAGCCACAAATGTGCTTCCTGTCTGTGGATTGCCCTGTTCTGGGACCTAATCGTGGAGACTTTCTGAGTGGCTTCTGTCACTCGGTCGTGTTTTGAAATTCACCCTCATTTCTCACGTGTCAGCCTCACAGAACAATGGCCAGGTCTCTGCTCCCTGGCCAGCACGTAAGGCACCCCAGGGCCCCGTGTGACCCCTCTCCTCCTCTGCCTCAGCTCAGGTGACCGGGCTGGAAGTCATGAGTCACCTATCCATAGACGTCTTGTCTCGAAAGCAAATGTTTGACCAAGGACTGAACTGAGCCAAGGCCGGGGCCCCTGGGTGGCCTGGGGTGCGCTGGCCCAGCAAGACTGTTTGTATTGTGGGGTTCACCTTCTCCCAGATAACCGCACTGTTATCACTGCTGAGACTGGGAGAAAGGGGGACACTTCGCCTACATCAAACAAGGGCCTCCCCAGGGGCTCCCAGGCTGGCCAAGAGCTGGACCTGGACAGGCCAGAGCCAGAGCTTCCCAACAACACACTTCTTTTCTTTTCTGTGTGCAGTGTGGGGACCAGAGGCTACCTGGGGGGGGGGGCTTCTTCCATCACTTCTACCTTAAAACTGAGGCAGGGTCTCTCACTCAAAGCCAGCACTCACTGACTCAGCCAGGCTGGCTGGCCTGCTGGGAGCACTGATCTAGGCAACCACCCCACCTCCTGACATTATGTAGGAGTTGGGGAGTCTCCATCCCCCACCCTCACACCCCCTACTCGTTTTTTCTTTTTCTTCTTCTTCTTTTTAAATAATGAGGTTCCAGGCCAACCTGGAACTCACTATGTAGTCTCAGTTCGAGGGTGGCCTCGAACTCAAGGTGATCTTCCTACCTCTGCCTCCTGAGTGCTGGGATTAAAGGCATGTGCCACCAGCTTTTTTTTTTTTTTTAAATATTTGCAAGCAGAGAGAGATAGAAGAGAGAGAGAAAAAGAGAGAGAGACACATGAGCCACTTTGTGCATCTGTCTTTACGTGGGTACTGGGGTACTGAACCCAGGTTGCTAGGCTTTGCAGGCAAGCGCCTTAACCGCTGAACCATCTCTCCAGCCCTGCATAATGTATTTTGATGGAATTCACCCACTGCCTTCTGCTGTCCCTCCTGCTAGCTCTCCTACTCTGATGTTTCCTGTTGTTTGTGTGGCTTTCTTGCATGAGCGTGGGTGGGGTTATTTACAGGCGCATGGGGAGCTCACCAGTGGCTATATCCCTGAGTTTACTTTTTTAAATATTTTATTTATTCATTTTTCAAGCAGAGAGGGGAGAGAGAGAGAGAGAGAGAGAGAGAGAGAGAGAGAGAGAGAGAGAGAGAGAGAGAGAGAGAGAGAGAGAGAGGGAGGGAGAGCACACCAGGGTCAACACCTTGTGGGACTGGCTTATGTGGGTACTGGGGAATTGAACCGGGGGCCTTAGGCACTGGAGGCAAGTGCCTTAACCGCTGAGCCATCTCTCCAGCCCCTGAGTTTACTTTTTTGAGGTGGGGCCTACGTCGCCCAGGATGGCCTTGAACTCTCTAAGGAACCGAGGCTGGACTTGAATCCCTGAATTTTCTGCCTCCACCTTCTAAGTCCCGGGATGACAGGTGAGCACCACTATGCCCAGTGATCCCCATGTCTCTGAGTGGAGGGTGCTCCTGGATCCAGCCATGCCTGAAGCTGACACAGCAGTAGGAACAGAGCTGCTTCCTGCCTGGCCCTGGGTCTGTGCAGCCTGGATACCTGACAGGTCTCCTGCAGCACACAGCTCTGAGGGACAGGAATGCAGGGCCTCCCTCTTGGCCTCAGCTGTGGATTCCAACATCAGCAGGGGAGACTTCAGCCTGGAGGGGTGGGGCACTGCCTGGCCATTTAGAAGGACTGTCACCAGGGCTGGGGGATGGGGCATGTATGGTCAGTCGGAACCGAAGGTCAGGTGCCTGGGTAGGCAGGAGGGTACTGAGGGGACCCGGGGTTCTTGGAGAGGGTCTGGAAGCTAGTGGAGTGTGGTCACCGGTTACGCAGAGCTTCCAGCTTTCTTCAGAGAATAGATCCAGCTTTGGGGAGCAGGTCAGGAGCCTGTGCCTGCAAAGCATGCTTAAAACAACATCAGGAGATTGACTTCAGCTGGGCTTGAAAGGACGCCATAGAGGGCCGCAGGGTTCTGACCGCAAATCGGAGGAAAACAGAAAACAGCCTTGCAGAGCCCCGTTCGTGGAAAGATGAAAGGACCATCTCCCCATGCTGGAAAAACATCACCTGACGTTCAACAAACCACTTCCGATTTTTTTTTTTTCTTTTTAACTGAACAGGGAATAAGAGGAAATGAACCTGATCAGACATGGCGTTGACGAAGGAGCATTGCAGAGGCAGGAGCGCCCATTACCAGGGATGCTCTTCAGTGCTGAGGTCCCCGCTGGCCAGGGCACTGGACCAGAGTGCGCAAACGTCTATAGGAAACACGTACCTGGCCGGGCACGCCTTTACTCCCAGCACTCGGGAGGCAGAGGTGGGAGGATCGCCGTGAGTTCAAGGCCACCGTGAGACTACATTGTAAATTCCAGGTCAGTCTGGGCTAGAGCGAGACCCTACCTCGAAAAATGAAACAACCAACCAAATATAAGAAAGAACAAAAAAAGGAAAAGAACACACATCCATGGGGCTCAGTGGTTAAAGGCACTTGTTTGCAAAGCCTTCCAGCCAGGGTTCAATTCCCCAGCCACCCAGGTAAAGCTGGATGGGTAATTTTTTTTGCAGTAGCAAGAAACTCTGGCCAGGTGTGGTGGCACACGCCTTTAATCCCAGCACTCGGGAGGCAGAGGTAGGAGAATCACCATGAGTTCAAGGCCACCCTGAGACTACAGAGTGAATTCCAGGTCAGCCTGGACTAGAGCGAGACCCTACCTCGAAAAACCAAAAAAAGAAAAAAGAAAAAAAAGAAACTCTGGTATATACGAGCACGCGTGCGTGCACACACAAACACACACACATAGAGTGTAAATAATTAATTTAAAAAACATCCATTTCATTATCGCTATTTACTAGGAAGAACAAAAGTGCATTGTCCCTCGGCCTGGGATCTGTGGGGCATGTCTTCCAGGAACCCCAAGGATACCCAGACCTGAGTCCCCTCAGGTACCCCCCCCATACAGTGCTATGGGGTTTACACAGTGTGCGCCCTCTTCCTGGCGCTGAGGATGGGACCCAGGGTCACAGGCTGTACCGCTCAGCCCCCCCCCTCACCCCTTAGTGTTGTGTTGCTTTAAGATTTTCAAACCAGGCCCACGCCTTTAATCCCAGCACTCAGGAGGCAGAGGCAGGAGGATCACTGTGAGTTCAAGACCACCCTGAGACTACAGAGTGACTTCCAAGTCAACCTGGGCTAGAGCAAGATCTTACCTCGAAAAAAAAGGGGGGTGGATAGTCTCACTCTGTAGCCCAAGCTGATGTCACACTTGTGGTAATCCTCCTGCCTCAGCCTCCTGAGTGCTGGGATCACAGACAGGAGCCACCACACTTGGCTTCTTCTCATAGACTTTTCCTGGTTTTTTTTTTTCAGAACTCCTGATGATCCCCCCACCTCTGCCTCCTGAGTGCTGGGATTGAAGGCATGCGCCACCACGCCCGGCTCCTCATAGACTTGAGATCACCTCCGCCTGATGTATGTGGGTGTCATGGAAATAGATAATATGCCATTTAGACATCCATCTATACGATTCTTTTTTTTTTTTTTGAGGTAGGGTCTCGCTCTAGTCCACCTATGTAGTCTTAAAGTGGCCTTGAACTCATGGTGATCCTCCTACCTCTGCCTCCTGAGTGCTGGGATTAAAGGCAGGCGCCACCACGCCCAGCAAAAGTGGAGAGGCCATCTGTCTATATGATTCTGACACCCTGACAAGTTCACTGAATTCACAGCTGTTGGTCCCACAACGTCCAGGACAGAGCATATCCACACAGACCTGCACACAAACATCCACAGTGGATTTATTTGTTACCAAAAAGCTGGAAACACCCCAGATGTCCATCCACCAGCGACAGATGACACACTGCTGCATGTCCCCACAGTGGAATATTACTTAGTGATGAAAAGGGGGGAAATATCAATGGACAAAAGAACACAGAGAAACCTCTAGAGAGCAACCAGGCTTGTGGAAGAGAAGCTTTAAAAGAAAAGCAGGGTGTCCCCGTGGGAGAACATTTGCTGAACATGCAGGAGGCACCACCATGGAGCACACACAGAAAGCTGGGTCTGAGGGTGGAGGGAGCTGCAGGCCGTGTGTGCCAGCGCCCTGGGCCCGCTGGGACTAATGCTCCCAGGCTACCCATCGCCCAGGGCAACAGAAATGCCTTCGCTGGCATTCCATGCAAAAGGAAGTCTGAAATCAAGATTGCACAGGTCTTAAAAAAAAAAAAAAAAAAAGATTGCACAGGTCCACAGGCCCCATGGGACCCTAAGACAGAAAGGCCCTCTCCCAGCCTCTGGTAGCTGCAACAATCCTTGGGGTTCTGTGGCTTGCAGAAGACCTCTGTCTGGTCTTTTGGGGTGTCTGTGTCTCCTTCCACTATTTAAAAGAAATCCTCTGTAGTGATGAGGGATGAAGTATGCTGCAGTGTGTCTGTGCACACGCACACACGTGCACACTTGTGACCACACCAGGGCCTCTTGCCACTGCAAACTCACCAGACACTTGTGCCATTTTTTTGTGCCTGCCTTACATGGGCGGCTGGGGAATTGAACCGCCTCTAACTACTGAGCCATCGTCCTCAGCCCCCTCCCCCCTTTGGTTTTGTTTTTGTTTTTTGAGACAGGGTCTCAAGGAGCCCAGGCTGTCCTCAAACTCCTTATGTAGTCAAGGCTGACCTTGAACTCTTCACTCTCCTGTCTCATGGCAATCCTCCTGTCTCAGCCTCTCAAATTCTAGGATTACAGGTGTGCACCACCATGCCAGGGTTGGGGCTCAGTTTCTCTGCCTGTGAAATGGAGCACTCTCGGACTTTCTTCCTGATGTTGGGGCCTGAGGCTTCTGGAAAATTCAATATGAGCCCCAATATTTTTCCATTGTAGATGGGGAACTGAGCTTGGTTGGGGGGGGCAAAGGTGCAGGTCTGGGGTGTGATAGAAAGAGGGATTGGATAAAATGACTTGCTGGAGGTGAGGCCCCACCCCTTTCACAGGGCGGAGACTATGCAAAATATTATTTGCATATAATGCCATTCAGCCAATCAGAGTCCGGGTTGCTAGCCCATGGCCTGGAATTGGCCTTCTGCAGGCTCCACCCTCAGAGGTTGGACTCTCGCAGGTCAGGACCCCCATCCTGGGCACTGCCAGGGGTCCAGGAGCTGGAGGCTTCTTCTCGCCCTGGGGACAGCAGGCGGTCCTCATCTGAGGGAAGGAAGCTAGGGGGCTTCTTGGATCCCAAAGGGACTTCTTCCAGACTCTGCGGAGGGGGGAGGGGAGAAGAAAGACCGTGTCTCTGCTCTGTGCCAGCTCAAGTCCCAGATGGGAATTGCACCCCTCAGGGGTGCATCCCCGGGGCCTCCCAGACCTCCATCACCCTGGTCACTAGAGCCCCTGCCACTAATGTGCTTGCTCCGATGCTCGCCAGGGCCTGCCCTTTCTTCCTCCTTCTCTTCTCCCATAGCAGCTGGAGGAAGGTTTGAAACACTCCCCACTCAATGGCGTCCCTGCTCGGAATTTTGCAGCTGCCATGTGGGCCAGGGGACCTTTCTGAGGCCAGGACGCCTCACTCAAGGTCAACTCATGTCACTTCTTCCAAGTGGCTGTCCTAGCTTCCCTGTTGAGGCTGCTGCTCTGATAAAATTGTTTTATTTTATTTTTTGAGGTAGGGTCTCATTCTAGCCCAGGCTGACCTGGAATTCACTCTGTAGTCTCAGGCTGGCCTCGAACTCACAGCGATCCTCCTGCTTCTGCCTCCTGAGTGCTGGGATTACAGGCGTGAGCCACCACAATGCCTTCATGCAGTGCTGGAGACGAACCCAGGGCTTCATGCATGCTAGGCAAGTGCTCTACCCACTGAGCCACATCCCCCGCTCCGTATTGTTTTTGTTTTGTATCTTTTTGATTATGTTTTTCGAGGTAGGGTCTCGCTCTAGCCCAGGCTGACCTGGAATTCACTATGCAGTCTCAGGATGGCCTTGAACTCATGGTGATCCGCCTGCCTCAGCCTCCCGAGTGCTGGGATTAAAGGTGTGCACCACCACACCCAGTCTTTTCGTGATTTTTATGAAGTCTTGGGGGCCTTGGGATCCAACGCCCTGGGGTCTCAGCATTTCCTACCCTGAGCAGTCCCAGGGCTTGGTTCAGCCCCTTCTATGCTTCTAATATAAATTTTGCTCATTTTTCAATGAAGCAGTGCTATTTTTATATTTTCTATTGATATCTTAAGGGTAAATCAACTCCCCTCTGCCACAGGCAGGAAATAATTGCTTCAAAAAACCTCTCAAACATGAGAAAAATAAATCGTTAAAACTGTGCTCCCTGGTGAGAAGGACCTGCCTCATTCAAGTCTTTCTGCTGGGTCCCTGGGTCATTTGGGACCCCCAAATGTCTAACACCTGCAGTTTGAATCTGACCTTCATCATGCCATCATCCAGGGCAGCCACGTCTTCCTTGGGGGCCACGGATGCCGTCTGCCTGGCCAGGTCCCACCACAGCAGCCCAGGGCCCAGGGCGCTGCGCTTGGTGGGGCCTACAGCACAAGGACACAGGGGACTTTAGGGAAAGGGTGAGGGGCTTCCAAGGGGACAGTTTCCCCCATTTGCAACAGTTGGTGCTGTGAGACACCAGGTCCAGTTTCCTCATCTGCATAGTGACTTCTTTTTATGGTATTTTGTTTAGTGTTTCCGAGGTAGAGTCTTGCTCCAGCCCAGGCTGACCTGGAATTCACTGTGTAGCCTTGAACTCATGGCGATCCTCCTGCCTCTACCCCCCCCCAGGAGTATTGGCATGAAAGGCTTGTGCCATCAGGCCTGGTAATTTTTTTTGTTCGTTTTTTGAGGTAGGGTCTCATTCAAGTCTGGGCTGACCTGGAATTCACTCTGGAGTCCCAGGCCTCAAATTCACAGCAGTCCTCCTACCTCTGCCTCCTAAATGCTGGGATTAAAACATGTGCCACCGCCTTTAATCCCAGCACTCGTGAGGCAGAGGTAGGACGATCACCATGAGTTCAAGGCCACCCTGAGACCACACAGTGAATTCCAGGTCAGCCTGGGCTAGAGTGAGACCCTACCTCAAAATAACAACAACAACAAAAAAAAAAAAGCGCCACCATGCCTGGCTATTTTATTTATTTTTTTAAACAGGCTATCTCTCAATATTCTAGTTTATCCTGGAACTTGTGGCAATCCTTCTGCCTCAGCTTTCTGAGTTGCTGCAATGACAGGAATCCACTACCATAGCCAGCTTCTTTTCTGTTTATTTTTTCCCCTTGAAACAAGATCTTGTTCTCTAGCGTAGGCTAGCCTCAAAGTCACAGTGACGCTCCTGCCTCAGTCTCCCGAGTGCTGGCATAATGGGTGTGTGTCAATATCCTGGAGGGCTGGGAGCACCCAGTATGTGATTTTGGTCACTGTAACATTTCTGACTCTGTGGAGAGTCCCCAAGGGAGAAGTCCCAACAAAACCCAAGGAATGTCAGGCGGCTGGCCAAGAACTGGAAGCTCGGGGCTGGGCTCGGTCTGCAGAGCCCCTACCCAGAGTGCCTGAAGCGTTGGGTTTGATTTAGAGAACTGTGTGACATCCAGTACTCAGGAGGTGGAGGCAGGGGGCCCAGAAGTTCAAGGACAGCCTGAGCTACATAGCGACTTCATAGGGCTTGCCTGGATTATATGTGATCTGTATATAAAAATCAAATAAATTTTTAAAAATCAAGGCAGAGGTCGGAGGCTCGCTGGGAGTTCGAGACCAGCCTAGGCCAAGAAGAAAGTCTTGTCTCAAACAAAACATTTCAGCTTCTGGAGGGCAGAAAAGTCACAGCTCCCCAGGAGAAGTGTTTTCAGCACCGCGGACAGCGCGCCGTCCCCGGTATCCTGAGGGGCTGGGGGGGGGGGGGGGCTCAGTTGCTACTTCTGCAAAACAGGAGGAACCTTGTGAGGCGCAAGGTTGTCTTGAAGGTGACACGGCCCGAAGTGTGCAGGTATGTCAAGCACAAGAAGGCCTGATGGGAACACCTTCCTGCTCTCCCTACTGGGAAGACGCTTGAGGCAGGGGATGGGTGAGGTGACCTGGAGGACCACGATGGCCCTGCTTACCCGTTAGGTAGCTGACGAGGGCCCCGCAGAGCACGGTGCTCAGCGTGCCCAGTGCCCCATAGTACAGGTAGGAGATGGCGTAGAAGGTGTCAGCCAAGGCAGGCCGGCCCGCATCTGCGGTGGAGCTGAGGTGGGAGACAAGGTACCAGGCAGCCTTCCCTCCCCTGCCCACGCGCTGATCCCACAGTTCATGGCTAACCAGCAGTCCCTAGGGATCCTCCTGTCTCTGTCCACCCCATCCGGCTTTTAAGTGGGTGCTGGGGGTTGAGCGCAGGTCCTCATGTTTGAGAGCAAGTTCTTTCCCCACTGAGCTGCCCCCCCAGCCCCTCAGCCTCCTTTTTAATAGCTCATGGTGGATTATGCACATTACTACCTTCTCAGCAGTTCAAAGCCAGCCTGGGCCACATGAGACCCTGGTCTCAAATAAACAAAATAAATAAATACTAAAATAAAAGTGAAAAAAAAAATAAAACCCACAGGAGCAAACCAACTCTCCTGGCATCAAGGTGTCTTAGGTCTCTCTCCCCTGAGAGGCCCTCCCTGCCTCCCTGTCGTCAGACCACAAGAAATACAATCTGGCACTAGGACCTTTGCGCTGCTTACTTTCTCCCCAGGAAGCTTCTTTCCTCGGGCTCAGGTCCCCTCCCCGCCACCTGAGCATGCTCACCTGGGGACCCTGCTGGAGCCATTGGCAGGAACAGGAACCAGAGGGTCCAGAAGGGCAGAGATGTTGGTGGCCAGAGCCTCACAGCCGCTGGCCGAGGTGGGCAGGACCCCCATGGTCTGCTCGCTGGGCGGGTACAGTGTGGCACCTAGGGCCACCCATAGGGAGAGCGCCAAGCCTGCGCCCAGCCCAGACAGGACGCCCTAGGGGCGGAGCCACGGTGAGGGCGGAGCTCCAGTCCGCCAGCCCCGCCCACCTGCAGCGAGGCCCCGCCCCACCCTCACCGGTGTGTTGCTGGCGGGCAGCATCATCCCCAGCACGAAGGCGCCCAGGAGGGGTCCGCTCACGACGCCCATGACCGTGAAGGAGCCCTGCCAGAGAAGGAGGGACTGGGCTGGGCCTCCCACATCTCCGAGGAATTCTTACTTTGGACCTGGAGGCTTATCCGTGCCTCAGTTTCCCTAAAGGGGAGGGGACTCCCTACATCTGCTTCCTCCTCCCTCCTGGGTAATAAACACAGATGGTGAGGGTCGGGAAGATGGCTCCTCGGTTAAAGCACTTGCTTGCACTTGCACAGCCTGCCTTCCCAGGTTCGATTCCCCAGTGCCCACATAAAGCCAGATGCACAAAGTGGAGCATGCGTCTGGAGTTCATTGGCGGGCCCATATTCACTCTCCCAAATAAATAAAAGCATTAAGTAAATAAAGATGCTGATTGATTCTTTATAAAAAAAATTTTGAGACAGGATCTCATGTAGCCCAGGCTGGCCTGGAATTCACTATGTAGCTAAGGATACCTTCAACTCCTGATCCTCCTGTCTCCACCTCTCTAGGGCCAAGATGACCGACGTGCACCCCCGTGCCCAGCAGGGAGCTATTTTTTCCTTCTTTCTCTCCCCAAGACCCCCCCAACTCCCATGTCCCCCTGCTCTCAGCTGCAGGAATCCTGGAGCCCAGTTCTGTCCTCCCAGCCACAGAGGCCTCTCTGAGCCTCGTGTTAGGGGTCAGCGAAGGGTGGGTGGGGTGGGGCAGGCTCACCTGCAGGACACCCCCACCCAGCAGTGAAGACAGAGCGGCCACCGTGAGGCAGGCAGAGCCGTAGATTAGCGCTGTGACAGATAGGGTGACAGGGTCAGTGACAGACTTCACCTGATCTCCCACCAGCGGCCCCCAAACTCACAGAGCCCCTTGGAGATGATGACAAGCTTCTTGGGGGCCAGGTTGGGCAGCCACAGCTTGATGAGGTCCTCCACGGTGACAGCTGCCATGGCATTGATGCTGGTGGATGCTGTGCTGGGGGGGGGGAACACGGGAAAAGGGTGTCAGGACAGACCCCAGGACACAGGCGCCCACCACTCAGGAAACCACACCACTGATCCTGGTGCAGACTGTGGCTGGCGACCCTCCCTCCACCAGAGCCCACCAGGAACGTCCACTGTGGCTCATGGCCAGCAGTGGGAACCAGAGGTCCTGGGGCCTCTGTGGCTCACCTGAGGGTGCCGCTGTAGGCACAGGCCAGGAAGAGCCCTGGGACTCCTGGCAGGTCTTGGAAGATGTCCAACACCAGAAGAGGCATGTACTGCGGGAGAAGAGGTCTCGCCCTGCCCTGCCCTGCCCTGCCCTGCCCTTCCCTACCGCTCAGGACAAGGCTGGAAGCGTCTACTGGACTTTTGGACGGAGGGGCTTCTGCAACTGGGTCTCAAGTTCCAAGCCGGCCTCAACCTCCCAACACCATTCCTCAGGGCACCTGCGCCTCTTCTGAGCTCACCCCACCCCTACCCCCCAGCTCCAGCTCCACTCCCAGCCAGAACCTGAGGGGTGCCCAGGGGGCTCACCTGGTCCGGGGCCGTGATCCGGCCTGTGAGGAGAGGGTCGCAGTCTCGGTAGAACACAAACATGACAATACCACAGCAAGCCGCGGTGGCCACGATGAGGAACAGCCCCAGCTGGTTGATAAGCAGGGCCCTAAGGGGAGGGCAGCCTCAGGGCAGGAGGGGATAGAGCGTCCCCGAAGCCACCGCTGTGGTCATCCCCACCTCACATACTCACAGCTTGGCCTTCCTCTCCGAGCGGCAGGCCACATACCGCTGTACCTGGGCCTGATTCACGCCGTACATGGAGAGCCACACGAGGGTGCCACCCACAAGGAAGGTCCACACCGTGTAGCGGCTCCGAGGATCCGGGTCAAAGCTGGCCAGGGGACAGAGCAAGTCAACCACCATGTGACAGGGTTACACTGACCTCACCCTCCCAAGTCATAGGCGGCTTTTCTAGATCTTAGGGGGGCATGAGAAGTGGGTTTTCAAGTATAAGTAAGAGTTCGTTGGCCAGATTGAATCTTATTGAATCATCTTGGTGAATCTTGAGGATTTACGCCTGTCTTCCCAGGAGGTGAGGCAGGAGGATTGTCATGACTTTGAAGTCAGCCTGGGCTAAAGTGACTATGATCTCCAAACCATTTCTCTCACTCCATGAGGTTGATCCGGGAGTGGTTCCGGGCCAGTGTGAGGACGGTCCAGGGCCCACCCATGAGCACGGTCCCTCGGGCCAGGATCACGAAGAAACCACTGAGCATCACCACCACCTGGAACACGTCCGTCCACACCACAGCCTTCATGCCGCCCTGCGTGGGCACAGAGGCTGGGGTCAGGGCCCGGGGACAGGGCTGAGAGCCACCACCAGTGGGGACCTGGCTGGCCTGCTTTCCTGTGGGGTCAGGGCCAATTTTCTGGCCAGTGGTTGGCGTGAGGGTTGAATAAGTTAGTGAGTGAAAAGACACAGAACAGAGCTCGGGATTCAGTGCTCACAGAGTGATGACTGCGGATGCCTGTCTAATTATCATTCTTTTTAATGTACATTTTTAATATATTGATTTATCTGCAAGCAGAGACCGACAAAGACAGAGAGAGAATGGGTGCATCAGGGTCTCTAGCCACTGCAGTTCCCCGGGTCATTAGGCTTTGCAGGCAAGTGCCTTAACCAATGAGCCATCTCTCCAGCCCCACATCATCATTATTATGGTGTTGGGTGGTGGTGGTTGTTGTTTTTGTTTTGATTTAAGGTCCCACTCTAGTCCAGGCTAACCTGTAACTCACTCTGTAGCCCCAGGCTGGCCTCGAACTCACAACCTTCTTGCCTCAGCCTCCCCAGGACTGGGATTCTAATATGTCCTATTTTCTTGAGAAGACTTCCCAGAGACTGCTCTTGGGAGAAGCCCCTCCCCCTCTCCCATGCCACTCGGGGGACTCTGCTCAGGGATCCAGGGGATAGCCAAGCAGAACATACCAGTCCTCCAGATGGCCTCTGGTGGCCAAGCCTGGACACAGGTCCCAAATCAGAGCAGGCCAAAGGGACTTGGGCCCTGGGCCAGCTTGGACCTGACCTCCTGCTGGGCAGGAAGCCAGAGAGTGGAACCCTCAAGCTGATGGAGCCCAGAGAGTTGTGTCCCCAAAGTGCTCTGTTAGGGTTCCTGGATACAACCATTCCTGAAGCTGGACTAGCCCATAAGCCCTTCAGCATATCAGAGACCCAGGTAGGCCAGGGGCTTCTATGGGAGAAAGGGGAGGTGGGGAGTGTGACACCAGTCCATCTCCCCACGAGTGACCCAGTGGGCTGGGTTCAGGGTCCACTCACCACCGTGGTGTACAAGGTGCAGATAATTCCTGTGGACAGGAGTGAGGCCCAAATGTCCAAGCCAGTCACTGTGTAAAAAGACACTCCCCCCATTAGGCCCCTACGTGGTGGTGTGTCCTGAGCTGCTCCGCTTGGGTCCAGCCTGGGATTTGTCCTCAACACCCTCCCCCACCTGTCACAGGCAGACCTTGGTTCAGGATGAGCGCAGGTGCGTAGATCACGATGCCAGTGTACAGCGTCTGCACGAGAGGGCGGAGCGTGAGCAGGGCGTGGGCGGGGCCTGGCACAAGATGGATGTTTGGGGCCATGGGGCGGAGCGCGAGAATGCTGGATGGATGTGGGCGGGGCCTAGGGCTGCAGCTGCAAAGAACGTGTGGGCGTATCCCACGGGGTGGGAGCAGGGGGCGTGGCCACAGCCCCCATGGGCCGGGCCAGTGAGGCCGCAGCTGGAACCAATGCGTGGGCTGGGCAGGGCTGCATAGGATGGAGGTGGAGCCTATGGGGGCAGGGACGTGATGGGTGGGGCTAGCAGTGGCTTCAGGGGACCTGAGCCCTGCAGATGAGTGTGACCCTGGGCCATGTAGGATAGGGGCCGAGCGCATTGGGGACAGGGTCTTGGGCAGAGGACAGGCTCCACCGAAACTGAGCCCTGTGGGCTGGGCAGGGGAGAGGGCTGGCAATATGATGGGGGGGCAGAATGGACGCGTGGGAGGGGCTGCCCCAGAATATGTAGGCCCCTTGCGCTGAGTATGGGCGGGGCGCTGGTGAGATCGTGGGCGGGAACACCCAGAGGGCAAGGGCGGGGCCCACTGACAGGTTCCTCGGAGGAGGGACCTTGAGACTGGGCAGGGGAGGAACCCAAAGGTCTTCCGTGGGCGTGGCCTGATAGACGGGCTGCCAGCGAGGGTATGTGGGCGGGGTGCGTGCCCACAGGTGGGACGGGGCCCGCGTCACTCAGTCACTCACAGTGGCCACCAGGTACTGCAGTGTCCCGCAGAGCCGCACCGGGCGGCTGAAGCGCAGCTCCAGGTACTGCGGGGAATGGATGAGGCTCCCGGTCACATGGACAGATAGGTGACCCCAGGACTCGAGAGACCCTCAGCCACCCTCGTGATTTCTGCCCTCCCTCCAGGGAGCCAAGTGCGTGCGCTCGCGGACTCTTTCAAGAACGGAGTCCCGGGCTGGAGAGATGGCTCAGCGGTTAAGGCACTTGCCTCCAGTGCCTAAGGCCCTGGGTTCAATTCCCCAGGACCCACATAAGCCAGACCCACAAGGTGGTGGCCCTGGTTCTCTCTCTCTCTCTCTCTCTCTCTCTCTCTCTCTCTCTCTCTCTCTCTCTCTCTCTCTCTCATCTCTGCTAAAAATGAATAAATAAAATATTTTTTTAAAAAAAGAACGGAGTCCCCTTGTAGCCTGGAACTCGTGGTCATCCTACTGCCTCAGTTTCCAAGCCTTAAGGTGGCCGGTATGAGCCACCAAATAATCCCTACCGGGCTGGGATAGCTGGAACCCGCATGGCTCATGCAGGGACGGGTGTCACCCAAGAGAGTGCATGGCCCGGGGACAGCAGCCCGTCTTCCTCCTTCCTGCCCCTCGCCCGGGGCCTGTTCCCAGAAGGTGGCCTGGGTACCTGGTAGGTGCTGGTGACGCCCAGGCGGTAGAAGATGGGCAGGAAGAGCGTGGCGGTGAGCAGCGAGTTGAGCAGCTGGCCCGCGCACATCCACACGAACTTGAGCCCGTAGCGCGCCGCCTCGGCGGGGACCCCGAGCACCTGCACGGCCGACATGAAGCTGGCGGCCAGCGACAGCCCCACGGGCACGGCCGCCAGTCGCCGGCCCCCGGTGAAGAAGTCGTCGGAGCTGCGCTGGCCGCCCCCGGCCAGCCCCACGCGCAGCCCGATGCCCGTGGACACCGCCAGCATGCCGGCGAATACCGCGTAGTCCCACGCTCCGAAGGTGGCGCGCTCCATGGGGACCCCGCTGCGCCCCGACACGCGTCCGTCACCCCGTTCCGTGCGCCCCGCGGCCGGGGATTTATTGGACTCGGGGTCGGCGTGGTCCCGCCTCTCCCCCCCCAGGTCACGTGGGTGGCTGCTGGGGTGTGGCGGGGGAGGGGAGGCCTCCCGGACACTTTCCGCTGGTGACACTTTGTCCCGGCTGCTCACAGGTAGGGAAGTGGACGCTCCAGGGGACCGGGCCAGCGTCAGCCAAGAGCCCCGGGGCGCGGTGATTTCGACCATGGGCGCTCACTCTCCTTCAGCACCGGGGGTCCACCTTGGGGTTTGTGTGCCATCAGGGAAATGTCCAGCCGGAGCCCCTGGCGCGTGAGGCATTGAAGCTCGCTCTAGCTGAACTGAGTGGGAAACCCGCAGAGCTCAGACCTGACCGGCACGGTTGGAGAATTCTTTCCTTCAGTATAGGTCTCAGTTTCCCTATCTGTAAGTGGGGATAACACAGCCTCTGAGGGAGCTCTTGAGCTCGGTAACACTGGCCTGGAACAGCCTTACTTCCCTCCCCCCACCTCACCACCTTTTTTTTTTTAAGTGGGGTCTCACTCTAGCCCAGGCTGGCCTCGAACTCACAGCACTCTCCCTACCTCTCCTGGGATTAAAGGCTTGTGCCACCACACCCCGCAACCCTGCTTTTCTTGAAACAGGGTCTCATGTAGTGGAGGCTGGCCTCTTAGGACCCACTTCCATGTATAGGTGACCAGACCCTTGTCTAAGGACCCACCAGAGGCCAGTCCCCTTGCTTTCTTCCTGGTTTTGAAACCCAGATCTCGGTCCTTTTCCTTCCTTCCTCACTCCTATCCTGACATCTAGCTACGTGGCCCAGGTTGGCACTCCTGCCTCAGCTCCCTCAGTACTGGAGGCAGGTGTCCACCACCATGGCCAGGCCCTTCTGCTTTTGGCAAACAAGCAGGGGGTCATCTCAGAACAAAGGTAAGGGTGGTGGCAGAGGGACCCGGGCTGAGTAGGGAAGTGGAGGAACCAGGGCTACTTGAAAGCAGGTGACCGGGGTCACACTGGCAGGACCCTGGGGATGGAGCTTCTCTGGATTTGGGGCAGAGTTGGAGTCCTAGGGTGGTGGAGGCAGGGCGAAGGCGCCCTCTGCTGCCCCCTTGTGGCCTGCCTGTACACCTTCCCGTCCTGGCCAGCACTCAAGGCGCCCAATTTTTCCCAGGGAAGAGAAAGGCCAGGGGCTGAGGGGCAGCCAGGGCTAGGTGGTGGGCAAGGCAACCCGGACTTTAATGACACCTATGCTTTGGTCACTAATTGGGGTCCCTTGAAGAGCCTGGGAGTTCCTGGCTGGGGCCTTGGGGTGGGTAGAAGCTCTTTGAGGGATGTGACCAATGGGAAATTAGAGTGCCTGGTCCTCATGTCCCCTAAGGAGACCACACCCACCACCCCTCACCCCTACTGGTCAAGGGTGGGCATTTTCATGCCCACTTAAGCCCAAAGGGAGGCCTGGAAATGCCTTCTTCCTGGGTGGGGGCATACACTGCAGATCCCTAAGGGATGGGCAGAGCACAATCCAGCTTCTTCCAGAAGGTAAAATGTCAATAGTGCCCAAATTTTAAGTTAAATTTTGCCCTCTCGGCATGTGAAAGTGGCCAGTGTGTGTTTTTGACAGGACCTCATGAAGCCAGGCTGGCCAGGAACTCCTTTCAGTCCCCATGAGCCCTCAGAAGGGGGAGAATGATTTACCTCAGCAGAGCAAATTCAAGTCAGCCATCCCAATCTGGGTGGGAATGAAGGTAACCCAGCAAGGGGCCCACCACCCTGGTGGCACCCAGGAGCAGAGCCCCTGTCCTGCATGGACTTCAGCAAGTCTAACAGGGGTATTGGGGCCCTTGGGCTTGACCTTAGAGGGTCCCTAGTGAGAAGGGGTGTTCCAGGCTGGGTTCTTCCAGCCAGTCTCCCTTTCAGAGCTCAGGGGTCACAGGCATTCTGCTGGCCCAGTGCCTACCCAAGAGGCTTAAAGGCAGGGGCCCCTGGGTGGGATTAGCCTCGTGCCTGGAATTCTGGTGCCCTGGAGACTTAAGCCCCAGCAAGGCCTGCAGGTGGAGAGCCAGTTCCAGGACAGAGCCTATGCACTCAGAACCAGAGGGATCCCAGGGCTCTCAGCAGCGCCTGTCCCCAGGAGGTAACCTGGCTGCCCTGCAGCCCCGCAGGGGGCCAAAGTAAACACAGCTGAGTCAGTTCTGTCCACTGCTAAGTTTATTCGGCCCAGCGGCTCTAGAAGAAGGTGTTGGGCCTCTTGGTGGTGAAGCGGGGCTTGTGCTGGCGCCGCAGCACTCGGTGGGGCAGTGGGAACTTGATCTTGGAGTCCTGCAGAAGAGGGAAGGCATGAGAAGGCGGCCGCAGGACCCCCCCCTCCGTTGACCCGGACACCCATGCCAAGTGCACTCA